>VYZQ01064786.1:0-12874 GCA_013400655.1 Mystacornis crossleyi | reverse complement strand
GGCTTTTCATAGCGTGATTTCACGCACAGCTCTAAGCGTTTCAATAGCCAGAGATCCCAGCCCTCAGCGCTGAAGAGATGCTAATAGTCCTAAATGGGCTGGAGTTCTTCAGCAATTGTTCAGGTCCCGCCTGAAGGCACCGCGCGAATTGGCCGTTCTGTAGCTTATTCCTGCTGCTTCCAGGACTGGGTTTCCTTTCCTTTTTAGCTAAGTGGTGGGGAGTTGGAAAAAACGATCAGGTCGTGCGCGTGTAATGACGAGGTGGGGGGTGGAATGTAAGTGCCAAGACATGGGCTGGGCTAATATTCCCGTCTCCACGTGAAGTTCAATTTAGACCAGCCTCCTTGAAAGATCAGCGAGGGGTCATTTCAAAGTAGAACCAGCTCGGCGCTTCAAACTTGTTTGCGAGTGAAGCAGAACTGGAGGGTGAGGGTAAGTGAGGCCTAAAACTTGCGGAAGCACATGCAAGAGGTGCCTGTATTAAATGTCTTCTTGACAAGTACAAATGGCCCAATTAAGAGCTTCGGTGTGTGTGGAGGAGCAGAGGCTCATTTGCCAGACTTGATGCTATTCAGTTCTTTGGATTTGGATTTAACTTGATTTGCTTAATGGCCAGTATTCTGCTCCGGAGGCCAGGACTGGGGGGGTTGTGCCTCTGTGCTCCTCTCTTTAATGCGGGTCTTAATTGCTGGCGATACCGATTGCTGAGCATGTTTGGGAGCAGAGTTCTGCAGCGGCTTTTGGGTGGCGGGTGGGCCTGTCCTCGGCCCCGAAACGTTGGTAGAGATGAAGCTTAGCTTAATTGGCAGAGGCGTGAATGTGGTGCAGCTGCTCCCGAGCGAGCCTGCATGTCAGTGGCTTGTGAGCAGAGCTGGGAAAGCAGCTGCTCTTCCCGGTTCTCTGGACCGGCACCAGGGTGCAGGAGGGGTTTGATCTTTCTCAGGCAGAAGCTTTACAAGAGGTAATCCTTTTTAAGGATGGTCCCAAAACCTTGATGCTGATGGATCCGTGCCCACGGAGGATTGTGCTAAAGCAGAGCTGGTTTGGGATAACCACCTTTGTGGTCAGGAGCTGCTGCCTGAAGGGAAGAGAAGAATTTTATCTTCTGCCTTTCCTCAGGATTTGGGGCTGTTTGATTAGCTGGGAAACAGTGTTTGGGTTTTTTCCTGCAAACCTGAAGTGATTGCTGCTGACTTGGATCATTCCAAGATACTGTTCAGAACTCCAAGGTGGGTAGTGAGGTGAGCCTTGCGCTCTTCTTCCGTGCGTAAGAGAAGCTGCTGTGGTTCCTTGTGTCTGCCTGGACCATGAACATCCCACTTATCCCTTGGTGTCAGGAGACTGATTTTGGGGGAGAAGGTGTGTGTGCCCCCATTAATCAGATCTCTGCTAGTGTTGTGATGTGCTGGAGAAAAGCAGCAGGGAGCTGTGTTCACAACACCCAGCTGGTTTGGTGTGGCTGTCAATCTAAAGTCTATCATCGGTACCTGTGTGTGATGGGCAGTGTGCTCTGGTGTGCTGTGCTGACAAATTGCTGACCCGTTTGCTTAACTGCTTCTTTAATGCCAAGACTTGGACTTGAGTGTTGTTAAGACCTAAGCTAATGTGAGTATTGGAGGCAGTCCAGGCTTTCCACAGTGTGTTGAAAGCTGAGCGCTGAGTACGTGCCTATTTGACACAAATCCTGGTTCTTTTCTACCAGAAAGAAGATCCTGTGAGGAGCATAAAAGACTGCTGGGATAGCCCGAATGCCCCTGCACTTTCCACTTGCAGCAATGCAGATATATTCCGCCGGATAAATGCCATGTTAGACAACTCTCTGGATTTCAGTGGGGTCTGCACCACGCCTGTCACAAGAAGCAAATGTGACACCCTGCCAGGTAATGGAGGGGGGCTGCTGGAGTGGGGAGGCACTTGGTGGGGCCTGGTGAACAGGTGATGGTGGTAATCCTCAGTGCTGCATGTTTGGGGTGGGGGTGGGGGGGCAGCTTTGCTTGTGTGCCTGAGGTGGATAATCCATGTGTTCCCTGGCAGTGCGGAGGTGCCTGGGAAGGCTTGCCTCCCTGTGGTGCTGTGGGTCACTGTGGGCAGGATGTGAGTACTCCGTGCCTGACCTGCCAACTCCTGGTGTGAATACCTCCGGCAGACTCCTGTAGTTTGCCTCTCCCGGAGGCAGGATTCATCTGTTCCCAGGGTTAGCGAGGCTGAGTTGCTGCATATGTTGAAATTGCAAAAGAATTTTGAAAAACTGTTTGCTACAGGTCAGTTAACCTGCATGTAAAAGCACAGGTGGGTGTGGACTTGGCTGCAAAGCAAGCTTGGTGTGATGAAATCAGTGCTGCAAGCTTCTATCCCCTCCAAGCTGAGGGGAGTGGGCATATTCCCCTGCCTCAAGACAGAAGTTCTGTGCCAAAGCTGAGTGTGTTTGGTCTGGTCTTATTTTTATCCAAGTGAAGGACATGCTTTTGTCCCTTTGCAGCAGCTGCGGTCTGCCACTAAATGTACCTGTGCCTGATACTCCTTTTGCCAGCACACCTCTGAGCAGCAGTGCTTGTGCCAAGGATTTGGGCACTTGAAAGGGATTGCTGTTGAGTCTCCAGCCTCCGAATTATAGGGCCAATAAACACTTTGGCCATTATTGGAAACAAACTGACTCCTCTGGATATGTCCGAAAACAAAGTAGGAAATAAAGGGCTGAACCTCCTCAGCTGATGACCTTGCAGGCTGTTCTGGGCAGAGCAGCTTTCGCTGGAGTCACCTGGAGACAGTGTTGCCTTGGCTTTATGGCTAATCTGAGTTGTAATGAAATGGGTGTGGAAAAAAGCTCCAAGTAAGTGTCTGGGCACCCTGTGGGTCGGTTTGATGCCTGCACAGTGCAACTTTGTTCTGGCCTAGTGAAATGACTGCTACCAGATGACTTCCAGTGCAGTTTAATCTCCTGGGTATTTGAGGACTTAGCAGTGTGGACCAGGGGCTGATCTGGCCACGTGATCCTGTGCTGGCGCTGCAGAAATACCAGATGAAGTGAATTGTTTGCTTCGAGGCCTGGATCCATGGCAAGCATTGCTTGAAACCCACCTGGTAAAGTGGCATTGGAGGCTATGCTGCCTACTCCTGAGCAGTGGTGTAGTGAATATTAACCAGTTCAGGTTAGTGGTGCATTTTTAGAGATTTACTTTTGGACTGATCTGGTTTGGCTGTTTTGTTTACCACCCTGGCAAAGCGGTAGCCAGCATTGTATCTGATCTGGATGCACTGGAAGTGTAAAGGAGAAATGAGTATAAGTATTTTCCTTTATCTCCTTGCAGTGGGTTCATGAAAGAGTTGTTTCTGGCTTCCTTGTTGAAATCTTAGCTATAGCTCTTCCAACTCCGTTTGGAATGGGAATATTGCATAGAATCTTAGAACATGTTCATGGTATTTCCTAATTAAGTTTCAGCTTGCCAAAGTTAACCTGTTTTATAAAGGAGCTGTCTCTGCCTGCTAGAGCAGATTGATCCTGTGAAGGTGTGGGTTAGTTCTGATTTTAGGTCTGGGCTTAAGAGCTGGCACAGCAATTTCAACTTCCAGTGCTATATTTGACCTCAAAAACTCTTCTCTGAGGGATGGGGATGTTTGCGTGGCACTGAAATAGAACTTCTTACTGACCTGCTGCTTGCAAATCTCTGCTTGTTCTGTCATTTACTCTGGTTTTTCTTAGGGGCATCTGGACCAGAGTGTCTTGCTGGAGATGCTTAGAGGTGATGCCTTGTCTGGAAACTCTTGAGTTTCCCAGTGGTGTTAAACTGTTTCAGGTGATCAGTAAGTCCTGTGGAAGACCTCTCAGGGCAAGAACACTGAGACTTGGATGTAAAAAAAGGGCACCTTCCTCTAGTAAATGTTATTTTTGCTGTGGGGAAACTGAAGTTGTGCTTTGGGGACACTCAGCAGTTTTCTTCCTGCTGTGGCAGCTGAGGCCAGTCTTGCCAGTGAGTGCAGGGGACCAGGGTGGGGGCCCTGTTCCACAGTAGTTACCCAGACAGGAGGGCTTTAGCTTGTATGAAATCCCTTGTACAGTGACACAAATGCTTATGATGGTGCAAGGAAAGAATTCCTCACTTCCCAGAAGATCCTGGGCCCTGCTGAGCTGAGCTGAGCTGGGCTGGAAGAGGGCTGCCTTGGGTGCCCTCACTGTTTGGGCTAGTGGAAATGTGAAGGTACTGATATGAGAGCAACCTGGGCCGGCAGTTTTCAGCTGTAAATTTGTGGATGAGTCGGCATCTGCCAGTGTCAGCAGCTCAGAGTTACTGGTCTCCTTGCAGTCCCAGCCTTATTTCCTTAGTGTTGTAGCTGGGACCTCTGGGTAGGTAAGGAGAGCCTGAACGCGGCAGCTCTGTGAGCTCTGTCCTGTCTTTAGGGCTGAAAAGTGCAGGAGCTGCTCATAATGTTTGATCGGTTGCTAATGAGAGTCTTTGCCATGAAAAAGCTGGCCCTGTCAGCAAGGGTGTGCATCCTGGGGTGTCTATGATCTATAAATGGGAGAGGTACTTGGCACCTGGACCCTGGCCTGGGTTGTGCAGAAATTCACACCTGATGGCTGTAAGGCTGATCAGCTGTTGGCTAAAATTCAGAATATAGTGCAGGTACCTGGCCAGATGGTTAAGCCTGGAACAGGTTGTTGGAGCTGTTTGCCTTGCCCTTGGGTGAACTTCTGGGTAGGTGACCAGTGGAGCAGAGACCCTTCATCTCATGTGGTGTCTTGTCATTTCTCCAAGTCCAGCCCCTTCCGAAGAATTGCTGAGCCTCTGGTGCTTTTACTTTGTTCAGGAACAACTGGTGTACTGCAGTTAGACTGGATTATCACGGAACTCCTTGCTTAGGCAGGCTTGATGAACCTGGAGATCAACCATGAATGCAGTAGCTATATCAAGTGAAACGACTGTCTTTTTACAACTTACTCTTTTAATGGTAGAGCTTGGGGAAGAGACTTTATTCCAGCAGTAAATGCTTGGATTTTAATCTATTCATGGTCCCTCAAGCTTTTCAGTTGTCATCTTCAGGTCAAACTAGATTTATTCAGCCTTGGACTTATGTTGAAGAAGCCCCTTTGAGCACTAAGAGGATTACACGTGGTGGAGAGGGGATGGCAGAAGTTCGTGACCTTTCACTAATGCTATTGGAGAAGCACGTGTGGAGACACTTTACTGGGCTTACAGTGAGGCCGTGCTGGGATCAGTCCAGCAGCAGCCTGAGTGGTGTGAGAGGACAGGCTGATTCAGCACGCCTGGATCCACGCAGTCAGAGTGTTATCCCCCTCTGGGCAGAGCTGGGACTGCTGCTGCAGGTTCAGCTTGCCACACCCAAAGTTGGATCTCTGTAAAGATCAGTCTGCAGCTGATGATAATCCGTGGTGAACTTGGTTCCTTTGTCAGAGCCGGCTGTGTTAGGGTACCCAGGCTGACCACCCTCTGAGATTTGTGGGTAGCTGCTCCAGGAGCTCCCCGAGCAGCAGGCTCAGGGTGTTCTCCCAAACTGTGAGGTACAGTGCAGCGGTGTGAGGAGAGCTGTCATTGTAGAACCTGTCTGGTGGCGTCTGGGACAGAGTGATGGTGCTTCACAACAGCTGCCTGTCAGGCTGCCTCAGTCCTCTCTGGAGAAAGGCAGAACCTCCTCAGTGCAGGGCTTAACCTTTAGTGGCTTTTAGTGTGATGCTGGAGATGGGAGAGACAGCATGGCCTTGGCAGAGGCAAGAACCAACATCTCCCGCCGGTGCTGCGGGAGGAGCTGCCTGCCCTTGAGCAGCTGCTTCGCAAGGAATGTGGTTTAAAAGCTGTTCTGTATGTTCATCACCCCTCTGAATAAGAACGTGAGCAAGGCCAGTTTCTTAATTGGCTGGTGGTTCGTTTCTCAGTCTTTAAAGCTGAGCCTTGCTGAGTGGAGGGTGCTGCTACCTACACCAGCTTTTGCAATCACCCTGTTCTTTCTACTGGCACAGCTTCCAGCTTAAGTAGAACTGGGAGTAAAGCTCCCACTGGAGCTTTTGCGTGCCTGGTGGTGGTTTCAACTGAAGGCAGTGCTTGCTTAAAAGGAACTTTAAAGACAGGTAGGTACCCCAAATGTCCGAGCAACACTGATCTCTTTCATTAAGCTCTGTTCAGTTTAACAGCGACACAGCAGCCGTTATTGTGCTCCAACTTGACGGTCCATTGTGTGAAGAAATGGGAGATGCTTAAATGACTTCCTTTGGATGGGAGAGGCTTCAGGTGCCAAGTTCAGTGTAAAGGCTATTAGTTGTGGCCCATCAGGCTTTAATGACTCTGTGGCTGCTTTATTTAAGGAAAACTGAAGGACAAATGCAAACCCAGACTAGCTGATGACTAAATCGGCTTCCTGTTTGCTCTTAACTGCAGTCAATTAATGACCTGTCACTTGTTTAGCCGTCCAAAAAGTGTCTCTGATACTGTAATGTAAATCCCTCTGCCCTTCCCTGCCTTGCAGCCCCAAGGAAATATTCCAGACAGCGCTGGATGCAGCTGACCTGATGTGCATGGTGTTGGATCAGGGAACAATGTTGTAGGATGCAAAGACCCAATAAGTAGCTCTACTTACCTGAAGGTCCTGAGGCAGAGTGAGACTATCAGCAGGAACTAACCTGACACTGCCTGCCCCAAAGAAATGCTGGATGCCAGGTACACATCCAGAATAGGGGAATTCCACACCTGTGCCCCAGAAGAGGAGCACACTTGCTGCCCTTGGTCTTGGCCTTTGGATTTAAAGTGTCACATTGCCAGGTCTTTGCCTATGTAAGCGTGATGCTTCTCTGTACTGGAAAGTGGCTCTAGTAATTGGGCTTTGTATCAGATCTGCAGGTCAGTGTTCGGCAGAGCAGGGACTTGGCCTAGAGCTGCTGTACTCCGCAGTGGTCACAGATTGGTGGTGTTCCTGAAGATCCAGCAGTTTTCTGATGTGTACTGAGCTCTCACTCAGATTTTGGTGCTGTAATTCTGTGACAGTTTCTGTTACTCTTGGAGGAGGGAGGCAGAGCAGCAAGACTGTTGCAGTGCCTCTTCCTTGGTTTCTGAAGTAGCTGTTTGCCAGCTGCTCGAGTGTTTCTGGTTACGGAATAAGGCAGACTCTTTCATCTGGCTGTGAAACAGGTCACGCAGCAGCAAGTGTCTCCACTTCAGGAGCTTTTCAGATTACAGGGAAGATGCTTAGTTTTTTCAGAAAAACTTCTTGTAACTAGCAGGTTTATGTCTAACAAGTGCTTTTTTAAGTTCCTGGTTATCTCCACTGCACTTTGGGAATACAGTTGGCTCTGAAAGCTTTCACTTTGGTATTTGTTTGTCTTGTGTGCAAAAGGCACTTGAGAGGCTTAATTTTCAGGGATGCAGTTCCCAGCCTTTACAACTGGAGGTGTAGAGAGGTGTGAAAGGCAAGCAGTGCTGCTGCTGGCAGCTGCCTTCCTGTTTGTGGTGTGAAGGCTTCTCCCCCTGCCTCTGGCTTCTCCAAATTTGGTTTGGAAGTCCAGCCTTGGTCAGGGCTCTACTCCATGGGGTGAATCTGGCTTTGCCTGTGAACGGAGCTTACAGCTGAGCTGGGCTTATCCTTCCCTTGCCCTCAACGCTTGGAGCCCTCATTCATGGGGGGTCTTCATCTGTATTCAGGCTCTGGTAGAAACCAGCATGTTGGGAGCAAAGGGAGAGCTCTCCTGGCTGTGGAGGTGGTGGGAGTGGCATCTGACTTGGTTCACATTTGCTTAATTACCATACTGAGAAAACCCAGAGGAGGAAAAGCCCCATTTGCTGGATTGTTAGCTGGCCTTCGCAGATCTGGAAGGCTCAAATATCTGATCGTCTTTGTGCTAGGTTGAAGCAGCACCTTTCCAGACTGATGGCATGGAGATGGTGCTGCTATGGACTGGGAGCTGAATCATGCTCCCTGCTCCTCCTGCTCCCTTAACCCACAACCTGTGTGTGGATTGCAGCTCCTGCTGCCAGGCCTTATGGTTCCTTCCCACACAGGCTTAGGCTGTAATTTCCTAAATATTTTCTTGTTTGAAGTGCCTGGTTGGTGCAGCCATGCTGCATACCGAATCAGGGGAGTGAGCCAGGCTTAAAACTAACTCCCTGTGGCTTGGTTTGAACCAGATCAGCTCCCCAGCCCAGCTTCCTGTATGGAAACTCACCTGCCTAAAGTGGTGTGAGTGGGAAGGGTGGGCTGGGGTGTGGGGACAGGGGCTGTGGGAGCTGTCCTTGCCTGCAGGTGAGAGCTGAGCCCTGGAGATTCTCACCTTTAAGAGCCTTTGGAGTGTCTTAAATCCAGGGCTGACAGTTAAATCTGGAAAATGCAGTTTTCCATGCAGGTGGTGGTGTGGAAAGCCATCCGGCCTGTGCTGCGTTGCGGCCTGGCTCTAGGGATCTCCTGGACAGGCAGGAGGGAGTCACCCAGGAGGGATACTTGCTCCAAGGCCAACAAGGGAGTGTTTTATTAAGGACTTTGTTCTCATGATGCCGTTGAAATCAAACCCAACCGGCTGGGGAGGCAGGAGCTCAGTCTCTCCCAGATGCTCGGGCATGAGCCCAGCGCAGCGCTGCTCCCTCTGCCAGGATGGTTGGCTTCCAGTGGCAACTCCAGGGAAAAATCCAGGTTGACAGGGCTTGTGCCGGTGGTTGGTGCTTGGAAAAATCTGCAGGAAAGCATTTGGTTTGGGCTGTGTGAGGTTGCAAAGTGAAATTATTTAGTATTTGGTAGACATTTAGTTCTGAATAACTTGAGGGTATGACTCTTCAGACTGAATTTGTCAGAGATTTAATTCTTCCTGCTCTAGTATCTGATTAGTTTTGTCTGCCTACTACAGTTGATTGCTTTGTAACAAATTTCCAGACTCTTGACTTTAAAAAATAACTAGTCCAGAAGTCTGTTTAAGTTCTTTGGGTTTTTTAAGTTGATGTTTTGCCTGGATGACCTGTATCTATCTTTTCAGCCTGACTGGGAGTGTTAAAGGGGAAGCAGTTTGGGCTGGCTGTTGGCTTCTGATGGGAAAAGGTCTAATTAAGAAGGGCTGGTTATCTGAGTGGATTCTGCTCTGTGCTTCTGCAGTTAGAGCTGTAACTGGATTGCAGGGAATTTGTTTTTAATGTGAATTGAAGTAATCAGAGGGAATCATGGATCTTTTAGTTGAATCTGATTTGGTTCGATTAAACAAAACAGCTTATTTCCTGAAAAATGTGGATGGTGAGAGGAAACGTGGCTGGATGCTTCGTAGTGAGTGCTTCCTGTCGCAGATAATTTGTTCCCTGTTTTTCTTATTTCTTCAGTCGTGGGTTTCATCCAAGCTGTTGGGATTCAGGTTGTGCTGTGTCATTACGCTGTGTCCATGCTTCTCAGAAGATGAAGCTTGGTGGGAATTATTCTTCTGAGACCTAGCAAGATCCCTGGTCCCCAAAGGGAAGGGAGTCTCCTGCTGCCAAGGATCTGTGCACAGCACTTGTGCATTTTCATAAAGGCAGGAATGTTACATATTCATATGGACAAGTTATGGTTGCTGTGGGAACTGAGTTGGCTGAGCACTGTGCCTTGATCTTCTCCTCCCTATGTTAGAGGTGTCCAAAGCAAGCAATCAAAAAACTATCTGGGAAAAATTCATGCGGTGAAATACTGGAGATGCAGTGTGGTGCTGTCGGAGGAATAGATGGCTGTTACAGGTGCTTGGTAGTAATGTGGCTGAATTGGCACTACAGCTTGTACTAGTGCTACTAGGAGTAGGAAACACCCCGGTGGATGCTATCCTGGTGGAGTGCTGTGGAGGAGGCTGCAGCTGGGAGGGGGGGAAGGTGATGCGTTGCCAGCAGGTTATGGTTTTAGCTGCTCTGATCCTGCCTGTGGTGCCACACTCCCCTCACTGGGGTCTGGGGATGCTGGTGCTCCCAAATTGCCATGGAGTGAAGGCAAGGGTCCCTCCTCTGGTGGCAGCAGCGGCCTGTGTCACACATAGGTTACCCAGCTGCCACCAGCCTTTGCCTGGGCTTTGCTCACAGACTGAGTGGCATGGGATGTGGCTGTGGAAAAGGAGGCCAGGAACGCTGTCGGGCTGTCTGGGATGGCTGAGGCTGCACGCGGGGGATAACGTGACAGGCTGGAGTGACTGCAGTGCCCGCGGAAGAGCCGGGAGCAGCGTGTGGAGCGAGGTGTACATCTGATGGCACAGTGGGAGGCTGTGGGGGCAGGGGGAGGAGGAGGAGACAGCTGCTGCTGCTTGGGAGTTGGCTTATAAATGCCCTCTGACTCAGATTTCGGGTAGCACAGCTGAGCATCTTGTGGTTTCACCAGCCCCCAGATCCCTGCGTTAAACTGGAATTCTCAGACTATGAACCTGCTGTGTTTCCTTAGGCTGTTGGCACGGGCTTAAACCAAGGCGAGAATCCGGCGTCTCCAGTACCGTAGGCTTGTGAACACCCTGCAGGGGAGGGGAGGGCTGGGGAAGGGGGGACCAGGCGGGCAGAAGGCAAACAGGCCATGAAAAATGCCTGATGTGAAATGGGTCTGCTCGGTTCTCTTCTCCCGTACCAATGGGATGTGCCCACTCAGGCTGGACCAGAGATAATGGGCTGCTCTCCACGTAGTGGAGGTTGAAGGTTATTCTTGTTACTCAGGGGTAAACAATGCCGAGTCAGTGAGAGGCACAGTGGCCAGGCTCAACCAAACAGATTATGCCAGCAGAATTGCGAAGCTTTGCATCGGCTCTGAATCGGAGCCAGCAGCAGCTGGAGGCTGGCCAGGACTAAAGTGTTTTTGGGTTTTGTGGGTGGAGGGAGGCGGGGACAGGAGAGCTGGGTAGCACTAAAACTAACTGTGCTCTGTCGCTGCTGCTCTCGTCGTTGCTGGGGGGTTTGCTGCCTCCAGCCTGGTGTCTGCTGTGCTGAGGAGCCCTGCTTTGTGCTGCCTGCCTCCCCTGATTTACTGGAACTGCTTCTTTCCTCCTGCTGCCGTCTTGTCTGTCAGGGGAAATCTTATCCTTTCTTCTTACCTTTATTTTGTAAGAGCTGATGCAGTTCTCTTGCATGGCTGAGTGACGTCACTGTCAGCACAGTAAGCATCAGCAGCCTGGTCACATGCTGACCCAGTCAGTAATGCAGACGGGATAGGAAGGTGGAGGGGCCGAGGGGGGTGGGGGGCTGGATTCTGGACATATGGTAGCCCTCCCTTTTGGGGTGCAACTGCTGGTTGCAGGAGCCGTGGCTTCAGAGCGGCACAAGACCCAGCTCGGGGCTTAACGCTTTGGACAACTCTTGGCTTAAAAAGAAAAAAGCAGCCCTGAACTCTCAAGCTTCTGTTTGTTCTCCATCTGAACAGACATCCAGGACTCTGAAGAAGCAGTGGCAAGCAGGATGCTCTTCCCTACATCCACGCAAGAGTCTTCCCGTGGCCTCCCAGACACCAACGATCTGTGCCTTGGCCTGCAGTCCCTCAACCTGACAGGGTGGGACAGACCCTGGAGCACCCAGGACTCTGATGCTGCAGCACAAACCAGCACACAGTCCGGTGAGTCTGCTGACACATGCAGCAACAGTTGTTGGATTCTGTGTATGTTTCTGGCTGGTTTCAAGCTAACATGGAGCAATGTGCTTGTGTAACAGGGTGCTGGTGGGGGCTGATGGGGGCTTCGCGACCCGCGGTGCTTGTGTAATGTGACAGCTGAGTTGGGAGGCTGTGGCTGCCTCTGCCACAGCCCCCTCTGCTCTGCTGTCAGCTCACTGCAGATGAGAAGTGCCTGGGGTTGTTTTGCTCGGAGCTGTAATGCTGCTGGAGGAATAACCTCACCAGGAGAGGAGAAATCCTCTTGCTGTGTTTGGAGTGGGTGGGGGGTGTGGTGTCAGGAGGCTGAACATGCTGGGTAGGAGTGAGGCTGAACTTCGCTCCGGCAGCCTGAGGAAATCCCTGGTGGCAGGCAGCTCTGCAGGTGGGGGGGGGGGGGGNGGGGTGTGCTTGTAGAGGGCCCCCTGTGCCCGAGTGCCAAAGTCCCAGCAGCTCCGCTCGCCCAACTCTGCCATGGGGTGTGGTACAGCTGGCACCCGACAACTTCAGCCAGCAGCTCTCTGGCTGGGTGGGAGACTTGGAGGGATCCTTCTCCACTCCCACGCTCAACTAGAAATAGCGGGCTGTGCCTGGCAGTGGGCTGCAGGAGATGCAGTGGAATGGCTTCTTGTTATAACTCTTCTGGTCCAGCACAAACCTACGTGATGGGCAGGGTGTGGGCTTGCAGCCACGCACTTCTGACTGGTGTGCCCTTCCCCCTCGATCCTCTCCAGTCTGCTTTTGCAGCTAGGATTGGCTGGGGAATTCCTGGGGTGCTGGGTGCCTCCCCTGGAGTGATGTGTGGGGTCCAGTTAACTGTTTGCGACACACAACCTTCCCTGTAAAATCCCAGGAGAAAGGAGTGCTGCATGCATGAACTTACAGCATCCTCTTGGCCTGGTGTGGGAGCAGAGGGGTAAAACGGGAGAGTTCACTTGCTAGCCTTTGAGGCGTGTAAAAACCAGTTTCACAAACGGTGGTGTGTTCGTTCAAGTATCAGTCTGTGGAAAGATCTAGTGCTTTGGCAGAGTTTGTACAAGTACAGCCTGGTTGCTACAGAAACTCATCCCTTTATAGCAGCACGCTGCTGCTTTGTTAAAAGGGGAGTGCATTGCTGCGCAGACTTGGGTGACACAGAGGCCCCAGCCATGGAGTTGGTGCTGACAGGAATATAGATAGCTTCGGGGGGTGGGCTGGGCAGCAGGGTTTGCCCATGTAGATGTTTGGAGGGGCAAGGGCTGCTGTCCTGAGCACAGGAAGAGCTTCTGGGACACAGCCCTGAGTTGCTGCATGAGTTGTAAAACAGCAAAAAAAAAAA
>VYZQ01064770.1:53228-91173 GCA_013400655.1 Mystacornis crossleyi | reverse complement strand
AAATACCAAATACCAACTTTTTTGGGTCTTGCATTTTGGTTTTTTGGTGTAAATCTTTCAGATGGCTGACTTCATCTTTACCAGTAACAAAAGGGCTGCCAAAAATCTCCTGGAGAACACAGGAGGAATGAATAAATTTAATGGAGACAAGGGATGAGACAGCCATAGAGCAGTGAATACTGCCCCACTTTTCCAAGCCCAAGCATTTCACAGTGAGACTTTGAACTCTTAACAAACATAGGACTGGATTTGCAAAAAATGCAAATGTGCAGCACAAAACAGCCTACTTCTATTTCAAAACCTAAAAGTAAAGTGGTAACTTTTCAGCATAATTCAAGTTCCAGCAACAGTAAAGATAAGACAGGACTGATTTTGCTTGGGAAGCAATGAAAGGAAGACAACCCAAACAAGAGTGTCTCAGAGGCAAGAGGTACAAGACCTGGTTAAACAGTTTTTTGCTGGCTGTCCTAGAAAGATGAACGTCTGCCTTCTGTGGTGTGCCGCAGGGTTTGTTATTTGTATGCCTTTTTTTTTTTTTTCCCAACTCTGGAGCCTCGCTTTCTCTTTAACTTTAGAGCTGCCAATCACGATTTGTAAGATATGCAAACGAGCAGGAAACACCAGGTGATTTTTTGCTCCTGCGTGTGACACAAGTGCGTGCGTGCGTGCAGGCATGTGTAATTATGGCTGGGAAGGTAAAAGGGACAAAGAGATCAGGGAGAGCAGCTGGACTTTGGTATCTCTGGCAGTGAGTACACATGGAACATTGCTAAACTGTCTGGACAGCCAGTGTCCGCTGGCAGTCTGCCCACACTCAAATTCCTGGAAAGGCTTAAGGCAGAAAAATAATCACTTGGAGGAGTCACCATCTGGGCTTGCTCTGGTCCCAGAGGAATTGCTCACTGGAGCTCGGGATGTGCAATTTCATGCAAAACTCCAGTGTCTCTTTGCAAGGCACTTTAAATCTCACTATGTTTCCCAAAACAGCATTTTTCTACTTATTTCATCTAATAAATTTAAAACTCAGGAGAGGATACTGGGTTTTAGCTTCAGAGGCTGACCTCCGTTATTTATTTGGAGTTCACTGCAGCAAAGGTAAAACCAGCAATGCAAACATCCAAACACACAGTGACATGCTGTGTCCCACCACCCAGGACTGAGTCCTGGGGTGCAGCGAAGTTGGGGCTAGAACCACAAACCACAGCAGCACCTGGCTATGCAAACGGTGGGACTTTCACTGCCTTGAGAAATTAGGCACTTTCTCTGTCCAATGGTGCAGCTTACATCCTTTTTTGGGTCTCTAAACCTCCTTCAAAAATCTGGTCCCTCATCCTTCTCTGGTCCCTGACCTTTCCGCAGTTGCCAACAAGCGCACACAGCCATGTGCCACCAGGAGGAAGGACNCCCCTCCCCCTCCCCTCCCCTCCAAGGAGGCTGGCATCTTGCGGGATCAGATTCAGAGAGACGAAAAGGCAGACACACTGCGGAGGGCTCCGCAGCTGCATTCTGGCTCTCAGATCTGTACGCCAGCTTTCTCCCCCCGCTCTACAGCCTGCCCGCTGCCAGCTACATATTCATGGTTGTAACTGCTACAGATTCCATTAGCCCTGCCATGTGCAGCTCAGCGCACGCCAGCAATAGCTATAGGAGTTTATTGTCCAACCCGACCAATTTCACAGCTCCCTGGCAGAATTCCCGGGAGGGCCAACTGCAGAGATCCATTAATAAGAAACATGAAAACCTCTAATAAAATTTGAAATTCTCCTCCCAAAATTAAAGTATCCCTGATCAACATCGCATCCACAAGATAGACTGTCCACTGCAGTGTTAGCTCTCATTATATTTCTGGGAATCTGCCACAGCAAATTGCTACAGGTTAGGGCACAGTGAGCAGCGGTTCTGCATGTCCCTCCTCTCCGCAGTCAGATCAGACAGACTCCACACAAGACGAAAAGCAAGTGACACAAGCAAACCTCAGTGAGCACATCACCAGATGTGAGATGCCTGAAGGCTCAACATTCTCATGAATTTCATGGATGTAGGTATCAGAGTTGAGAGAGGAAGGTTTAGGAGGAAAAAACAGTGTAAGACATATTCCCAAAACGACGGACAGATGATGGAGTCCCAGGACAGCCATTCATGAATACGGGTGATGCAAACTGATTATTACAAAGCTACTCCAGTGGTTAACTGTCTGTTTCTGCTACTTACCCTGAATTCTGCAGATAAGGAGAGATGTGCGTGTCCTAAGCAGGGCACATGCCTCCTGTTTTACTACGGTTAGATTGTGTTTAGGGACACGTAGTTATGCTTGGTAGGTGCTGGTGAACTGCACAGCAACATGGTGCTAGAATTACCTTTGGTTTTAGTTAAGCTAACTGCTGAATGAAGAGTTGGAATTAACTTTCAGAATTTTGCCGGTTTCTGCCATCAGATTATCTGGGGGCCATCACTTTGTTCCGCAACACGAGAGATGCCCTTATTTTCAGCATGTGTAAAAGTCACTCCGTGCTCTGGGTGTGCGGCAATCCTTTCTGTCCCTTCTGTGCACACACACAGCGGTGCAGCCACACGTACACCTTGCAGGACTGTGAGTACTACAAGTGATTAAAACAGATTCACAGCTGCCTACATCCTTTGTTTATACAGAAAAAAGCTTTTAGCAAAGGTGATCCCTCCTCTTCCAGCATGCTTTGCAGAGAGGTGGTACCGGAGCACGCAGTACAAGAGGCTGGAAGCAAGGAAGCATTTCCTCCGAGAGCTGCAAGCTGACCCCATGGCAGGGCTGCCACTGGAGGGCTGGGTGTGTTGGCTATCCTGCCACCCTCCCAGTCCACTGCCCCAGTCCACTGCCCCAGTCCACCCCATGGGCAGCACCCTTGCTCCCCAGCATATAAATCCCCCACCTTGCAGTGCCAGACTTGGGCACTCAGGTATCAGGAAGTCAGACCCTGCTTCTTGCCTCTGAAACACACAATACTGGTTCACAAATAAAGATCTACTGAAATTAAAAAGGCTAGTATTATTATTATTATTATTACTACTACTACTACTTCTTTTAACTTGCCCTTCTGCTGTATGAGGCCTTTCAGGCTCCAGGTCTCTAGCTCCTCCCTGCAGCCCCCAAGATCAGAAACTTACTAGTTCAGCTAAAAGTGGAATTTTCCATCTCATCATTTGACACCAGGAATTGGAGTTTTGTGAAATAGCATCAGATATCCACAGATCAAAATGCATGAGCTGACAGTGCTGATTACAGTGAGGTTTTTTTGAGGGTGAAACGCTGGACTCCAGAGTTTTCTGCCTCTGTAGAGGAAGGGAAAGGATGTAACTGCTAAGTGAGGGTCTGAGCCCTGGGGCAAAGCCATTTGAGAGTGTACAGCTTGATGCGTGGCTTTCTCTCTCAGCTGCACAGCAGAAAGTGCACCTCAGCTGACCCTACGAGAAGCAGCTCCATCTGCAGCCACAAAGGAAAGTTCTAGGGCTGCTCAGGCCTGGGGTCTCAGCTCAGGCTGCCTGCAAGCTGCATAGTCCCACATGCAGGGCTGATCCAGATGTGATGCTGGAGCTCGTTCCAGCAGCTTGATGATTTACCACCGTGCCGCACTGAAGCCTTTACAGCCTGGCAGAGTCCTGCCAAACCCCTCCAAAGCTCTGTTCCCCAAGCCTCGGAGTGGGCTGTGCCAGCACATGAGGAGCACCAACCCAAGATGCTCGGCAAGTCAGCGTTCCACTTCACACATACCCAGAGCCTGCAGTGGCAGCGCAGAAGCCGTGGAGCAAATACACATATATTAAAGTGCTCCTTCAATCCCACCGACACCAGGATGGAAAGGGGAATCCCACCTATGCAACTCTGCAAGTGGCCAGCGCAGCGTCCAACCTTTCATCTCCTGCTCTGCAGCGACTGCTGCCAGAGCAGGACATCTGACAGTGCTCGGTGACACCCTTTACTCTCACACCCATCCCCTAGAGGCGCTTCTGCAGTTTAAATGAGTGAACAGAGTTCTTTTATAAACAAGGCTAATACAGAAATTACTTTGTTGATGTTTTTCATTTATCTAAAATGTGCCTACAATGTGGCTACAATGGGAGCTGCCTACACGATTTTCCATTGAAAATTTCACGAGTGACTATAAACGTAGCGACACCCACTCACCACTCATTTTAACTTGTGACAGAAACTGTCATGCCTGTATGAACACATTTGTACTGCAGATATGTCACACAGGTCTCCTTCCATGTGTCTGAAAATGCTCACTAACATTCTCTCCATCTTCTGCAAAACAAATTAAGAGAGACGCCTGGTTTCGCTGCCAGGAGACTTGAATAAGACCCCTACGAAAAATTACAGAAACCGGGGGCGTTTCACCCCTTTGAAGATCCAGCCAGAAACACCAAGCAGCAGCCAACTTGGAGCAGCCATTTTACAGATAAGCACAGGCGCTCACGGGGAGGAGTGTGCCTTTAAGCCTGGCTGATAAGGGGACGGCGTGAGAGCATGGCTTTAGGGGCAGATTTGGAAAGGTCATCTGCATGCTCAGTGCCTTTCCTTGGAAGTCCTCCCTGCAGTGGCTTTCTCTGGTAGATTCCATGTAGATTCCACTGCAAATTAGACTATAATTAGTCCATCTGTAAAGTGTGAAACATGAACTGATGTTAAATTCCTCTTGAAATGGATTCCAACACCTTGCCTTCTTTCAGACTTCATTCAGCAAAGCTTTACCTTGAAGCCATTTTGCACCAGCCCTTGCTCACTGCCTCAGCACACACGTGGTGCCCTCCCAAATCAGGATGACTGACCATCACTACTGACAAAACAGAAAAGCCAGCAGCTCACGCTGGTCTTGAGGCACACAGCACGTATCCCCAGTGCTGCAGACAGAGAGTTAAACATCCCCCTCAGGCACCTATTTTTTTCTCTAATTCTTTAATTTTTTTCTTCTTCATTCAGGTCAGCTACATTTGGGTGTGGCCTGCAGCACTGCCCACTCATCCTGCACTGACCCTCAAGCTGACCATCTCAGCACAGGCAATGTCGTAGGGGTCAGCTGCATGTAGGAATACACACACAGGCAAGAAAAAAGCCAGATCAACTCTTCTGCACCTCCACCCTCTCTGAAACGCCTCCCCGGGCCCTGTAGCCCACAAAACCAAGTGACTAGTTACTCTTCCTGACTCAGTGTTGTAGGGAGCCTCCCTCCTGCTTAATGGGGAGCATGGCAAGCAGATAAAATGGGCACAGAGCCCAAATGCATCACCAGTATCACTTGACTGAGGCCAGCACAGCGAGGGGGAGATTGCCCCAACGGTTCTGATTAGGCAACACAGAAAACAATCAAAAGAAAATGAAATAATGCAGGATTATACAAACATAGCAGGTTCCACAGTCACAAGCTCCAGTTGCAATTAAAAAACCCACCCGTTCCAACTAAGAATGCAAATCATCATCCTTGCTCTCAAGCAGGGAACACTGACAAATGAAGATGGTGTGCTAACAGGCAGTGCCAATACTCTTAATTTAAGTATGTGAGAAACAAAGGTATGTACCATCATCTAGGGCTGCCAGAAAGAACTTGCTTTTAACAACAATCAAAAAGAACTCTGAGGATTTAAAAAATACTTTTCTTACCAAAAAACAGATACAAGAAAACCTTTTGCTCTATTTTTCCCAGCCAAGTGAAGAAAGAACAAGAAAAAAAATCACACAGCTCCCATCAAGGTTATTTATATAGAAGTTTTGAACTCAGGAACTCAAAAAATTCCTGCATTGAACCTGTGGGTCCAGTGAATCACAGCTTGGAATCCTGAATGGACCTTTTGTAAAAGCCACTGAGCCACGAACATGCTTTCTCACCGCTGCGATCACTTCTGTGGAAGCACCTTACCCATCTGCCCCTGGAAATCCACGGCGCAAGACAAGTGACTCCCGACACCAGTGAAATGGACAAAAGGATGACTAGCTACCTGCAGCTGGTTTCAACCGGAGAGCCGAGTAATTATTGCAGCCCTCTCCTGTGGCTCATATGGAGCGCAGCATGGAGCTATAAAGCGTTATGCAAGTCTAATGTGCTGCCAGATCTCTTAGAGCAGGCAGCAGCCAAGTCGCTCCCTCCCACCATTGGCTCAGCTTCATTAACTTAATCAGGTATTCATTCATTCATTCACTCACTCATTCAAAAAAAAAAAATTACTCTAAACTTGGCAAATAGCCAGTGCCATGCATGCACGGAGCATGCTCACATCAGCCGCTGGGGCTGGAAGAAAAAGAGTCATCTAACATTCCTCAAGCTCTGAACAGGGGTTTAGCTTTGCACGCAGCCCAGGCGCAAATGCATCCTTGCCACGGCCTCCCCAAGAGCACAAAGGGCTTGGGAGCCGTGCTGAAGTCAGACGCTGGCGCTGGAGACCGCGGAATTGAGAGCAGCCCTGTAACTCAGTGCAGCCAGCAGGAAGCTGAGTAGAGAACTTCCTTAGAGCAATAACTAATTAATTAATTAGATTATTTAGGTGGAAAAAAAGGAATTGTGGCAGGATCAACTCAACTCATTTTGCTGGAAGCTTGCTCCCCCCTTTTCTTCTGCTGTTGCACAGCTTAGTCCAGACAGAAGGGACCAAAGCAGAACAGAAATAGGGTTAAAAAAAAAAGAGAAGCACCACTCAGCAAATGTTAAAAGCAATTGGTAATGGAAATCTGTTCGACCCCTGTATTTATAAACATAAGACTTTCTACAGGCATGTAGCACTCAAGCACTGAATACAGTCCCCTCCCTTGTACAGTTCTTGCACTTATTTTTCTTAGTCTTTGCATGTAAGTCCGCAAAGAACATTATTACTTCCCTCTAGCTGTCATCAGAATGACTTTCACTGCATTTTTTTTTCCCCAGCACACTACAAGGAAGCTGCTTCATAACTATTCCAAAAAGCAGGCCTTAAGAGTCAGCTCTGACTTTATTGTGAAGAGCTTCATGCAATGAGCCAGGCTGGCCATTAAGGAAAGGGGAAAGGTGTTACATTTCCCACAGCGGAAGCTGAGCAACAGCATGGAAGCAGTCGGCATCTCTCCCCCCCTTACCTCATTCTGCCCTCTGTGAAAAAAATACCAGATGGCAGATTACTCTGAGCAAGTCCATAAAAGTAACATGGAAATATAAAGCACTTTAGACTTTTTCAAAATACTGTTTATGGTTATATAATGAAAACTATATATCCTGGTGCAAATCTTCAGCCACAGACCTGGCTGACATGGCTCAAGAGCATCTACACTCCCCACCTTCCCTCAGTGATGCAAATCAGATCTTATAATCCTCCATGCTCTGTTATCATGGAGAGCACAAATATTTTCTGTATGAACTTCAAATGTGTCTTCTCTAGATAGTCTGCAAGTCACTGTTTCTCTTCGGATAAAAAAAAAAAAAACCTGAAATCTTCTATAGCCACCACCACAAACCATGACACAAATTAGATAAAGACTTTCAAAAAGGCTTATTAATGTAAGGCCAACACTTAGATAAAAACATCTGCAGCTCAGATGCACTTAGCAAAAGCATTTAAAAGACCCCAAACCAACACCTGTTACTCTGATCCTGACTTCTCTTCTGACCATACCAGAGAAGCCCACCGTTAACTCCAGGATCCCTTCCTGAAGTTCTCTGCAGGTGGATGGTACTGAAGAGCACCCAAGTAACCAGCAGACAAGCAAACGCACAGCTTCTGAGGAACCAGCTGTTGACATGTCTAAGGGCTACAAGTGAGATTTACACATTGCAGCTCATCAGCAAGTGAACAGTGAGGTATGGCTGAACATCACTCCTTTCCTAAACAACATCATGATGGATTTGCTGACTATAAGAGAAAAACTACTCAGGATGCTTTTACTGAATTAATAGAATTTTAAAAGAGAAAGAGAAGCAAAGGTATCTGAAGGCAACCTGTTTCTTAGTCCTTGACCTTCTGCACTCCAAAGTGTGTAGGATATCAGCCAAGCAGTCTCAAAGTACTCCACACTGAACTCAGCCTCCTTCACTGGAAGTTCAGTCTTGAGCCAAGGGCCTTTCAATTATCTAAGCACTGTTATGCACTGTGGCTCTTTTATTACCTTTGCACCCATCTCTAACCCTTCTCCAAACGGGGTCCAAAGCTTGGAGGCTCATTCTTTTCACTTCACCTCCCTTCTCCTGCAGCCCTGGCATAACTCAAGACACATTCAAGACACAGTGCAAACCCTTCTTCCTCTGCCCAGGCCTAACTTCCCCTGTCATGCTTGAACAGCTGTTCAAGCCTTCTTCACTGCAGCAGGCTCCTTTCCTGGCATCAGGGCGACAAATAACCTGAAATTCCTCCTCCTGAGCCTCTCCTCCATGCATCATGCTCCATACATGGGAACACCCACCAAGGTGTGATTTCTGACACCAGAAGTAGCTACACGGTTTTAAAGCAGGCTATCAGAAGGAGGTCAGGAACATAAAGGAGCAGGAGAAGAAAACCAGTCTGGGAACACTGAGAATTTTATCTCAAATGATCCAGACTTTGGCAGAAGTTGCAGTTTGGTCTAGATAAATAAAAGGGATGTGGTTTGAGCAATTCTGGTTCTTTATATGAATAATTTCACTTCTCCCTCTGAAAGAATCATTAGAAGAATGCGGGGTTTCATGATTCAAGATAGGAGAATGAGAAGGCAGTATTTCAGCACTGTGAAATGAGGCTTGCGTGTCTAACCACACTACCAGCTCAGAGTTCACTTCTCACAAGCGTCAAGTGTATTTTCCATTCTGTACTTCTGCAAGCCCTAGTTCTGTCTGTTGTCATCACTCATGGGGATTTACCTAATCCCTGAAACGGCAGAAGAACATGATCTTTTTTGCTGGAGAAACAGAATCATGTCTCAAGCACACTGAAAAATTCAAATTGTATGTATCATTTATTGTAGCTCCATTCATCTACCCTGTGTTGACAGTATAAATACAAATGATGCCCTTAACAAAGTGCTGAACTGCAGTCCAGTGTATTAGTAGTATTTCTTAGAGATTTCCACTCATTTTGCTGTTTTTCTGCTCACATTCCTTACACTTCAGCATACTCAAGCAGCTGCCTGTTTAAACAAACAAAGCCTGAAAGAGTAATGTTGATTCCCTTCTTCATCAAAGCTGGTGACTTCAGCTGTAACCAGTGGTCTGAACTAGAAAGTGGGGCAAAGGCAAAGTTAGTGGTTCATTTAAAATCTATTGTCTTGCAACTCAGCTACGAAGGGAGACTCCACAACTTTCTCAAAGCACAGAAATTCACCTTTCCAAAGTTTTATTTTGAACACTAGTGGGCTGCAATATTGACCTTTAAAATTCATTATATCACATTATACATGGCAGGTACAACTTGGTGTACAGCTCCTCTCATACACAAATAAATGACTGTGCAGTTCCAGATTTTATTGGCACTCCTTGAACCCATGCCAGCAAATCCAGCTCAGAACTAGGCATCCTCTACTGACAGAGCACTCCTACCAACTACAGCCTTTTGCACAGGGCCCAGCAAACCTGTGTTAGCCCTTCTGTAGCAACACACACGTCCCACCAAGGTTTGCCAAGGAGCTTCAATGGGTACTACCCACAGGGCTCTGAAGTGCTACCCCTTGGCTGGGGCTAAGGCAAGACCTAGTATGAAAACTTCTTCTCTAACCAAGGATACCTCACTAATGACCAGATTTCAGTTTCCACATCAGTTAAGGACCTCTCAGAAGCACTCTAACTAAATTAGGGAAAGAGATTCAGCCCAGGATCTCGATGCTCAAAACCTTTGTGCATTCTTCTTCAAGCCAGCATTTAAGTGCTGTTCTCCCAGAGAAGAAAATAGTTAAAATAGGCTCAGATCCTCCTACTACAAAGCAGAACCCAATGGGAAAACTTTCTTGGGAGAAGACAGCGCCTGCGGGAGTCCCTTGCAAAACACTGCCTCATCTCACCAAGATGTCCACTCCAAGCAGGACAAAGAGGGAACACCGACAGTCAGACAGGTCTGATCATGGAGGCACCCTGTGTCTGACTTGGGAACTTCAGAAGCAATAGCTGTGTAAAGATGTGATGTATCCCACTGCTCCACAGCTTCCCCAAAGCCGCAACAGCATTACCCACCATCGTCATTCCTATAGCAAAAAAGGAAAACAGATTTTTCCCTGGTTTTATTTATGCCCATTTAGTTCTGGACCAAGTAATTCTCCAGCTTCTGATCTGCTTACCACTTTCTCTCTCTGCCTACTCTGTTTCTTCTGAATGTGTAATCATTTTACATCTGTTAATCTCGTTTGGTTTCTTTTTCGTATGAGATTGTGTTGCGGACTCCTTATGGTAAATATGAAATAAAATGCTGTTTCTTCTGCCTTTTGTTCTTGTGCTTATGGATCAATGTCGTATTTTCTTAGAAACACGAAATAACTACTGCAATGGGTGATATATAATCACTTTGGTACAATGGGCACATTATAAAAATATGGAATAATCATGAGATCATACAACCAGGATGACTAAAACAACATAATTCGTCACAATTTATTTGGCTCCTAAGGAGAAAAAACCTTGACAACACTCTGCTGTAAGGTTAGTGAAACTAAAACTGAAATAAGGTACACAAGTCACTGTTGCCCTTTGGCTAAAATTAAGCAAGAACTAATGGTGTCTAATAGAAAGGCAGGATCTTTTTAAGGAAAAATTACATTAGGAAATGTTTGTTTTCAAACATGAATCTGTTGGAGGCAAAAATGTTCAACTACATTTACAGCTGGGAAGGACTGCTGGAGCTTCTTCGTTAATATTTTCCCAGTAATATTAAAAAAATTAAAACCTATTTGCTGGTCCCAAAATGGAACATTTAACAAGGGTGTAAAGAAAAAATGCTGTAACTACAGGAGAAATTTGGTTTAAAATGAAACCACCCTCTAGCTGGAATATAGAGCTATAGGCTTTGCTGTACCGTTTTGTAAAACATTTTCACCTATTACCTGACCTTCACTGTATCTCAGCTTTTTAGGTTTTCCTCCCATTAGTGCAAGAAACGTTTTTCTGAGATTTTGGAAATTCTCATGGGCAGAAATATCATTTCCTCTTATCTCTGATTTCTAATGAGATTTAAATCTTTCCTAGCTGGGGCAAGACCTACCCAAGCATTTTGAAACATTGCCAGGTTGATTACCCAGATATATGAAAATTCATATTGTTGCTCTTGCCTGGCAAAAACCATGAGCTACAATGGAAAAAGCATCTTTCTTCTTCTGTGACAAGTGTCATTCAGCTCACCTCCCAAAGGTCCAATTCTGCCTGCAAAATCCTTCCTTTCGGTTCAAACCGCTGCCAAAACAGCACAGTATTCTCTCTGATGTACAGCCAGGTTGAGCTGACAGCTACCACACTGGATTAATGAGAGGGAAAAGAAGAAAGAGAGGGAACTGCTGGCCTGTCTGGTAAATTTGGGTTGAAGGAGCTGTAGCATCTCAGAAGCTGGTCCATTCCATTCAGTGGGGAAGGAAGGAGAAAGGAGATACCTTTTACACATCTGTTGCCTCAGCTGCTGTGGAAAGCTGCCTGCATGACTAACACAAGGGGCACCGCAGAATGAGTTTATGATAATCTCGAAATAATAATCTTATAATAGTGGGGGATAATAATCTCCCATGGGCTGCATTGCTACAGCTCTATCAGTAAAACCTTGTGCAACTGCAGTTACTAGTGGGCTGCCGGCAAGGATGGGAATAGGCTTGTTACACCTATCCACTGAAAGAGTTGGAAGACTCTCAAAAATTAGATTTTAGCAGGTGTTTTTGACAGCTATGCTTTGTGTTGCCACTCAGCACAGCTGAAACCACTCCAGTGAGGAGCTGCAAAGGTGGGGGTAACGTAACTTGAGTTATCTGTACCACTCAGGTCATGGCCTTGCCCAGGACTCCTGCAGAGGTCCATGGCAGCTGCTACTCAAAGTGTGAGAGCCCAAGGGGAGCAAAGCACGGTGAAAACACTGCAAGCCACAGCACAGCCACACTGTACCAGCATATAAAGACTCTTCCATGCAGTTGCACTACCTACATCCATCAAAACCCCATCCGTGTCACAGATAAATTACCAGCTGACAGAAAACCAGCAAAAAACCACCTGCATACCACCTCCTGCACAGACCTAATGCTCCAATTAGACTAGGTGCCTTCTCACACAGCTTACTTCATTTAGGCAAATATTTCCAGTGGAACATGAAGACAAATCAGCCCTGGGATCATCAGCAGCAGCTGCTGCTGCTTTCTGCATGCAGAGTGTTGAGCAAATCAACAGAGATGAGCTGCCGCTCCCATCAGCATCTCAAAGATGTGGATGACAACCCCGGTTAATGGAAGACATGGGATCAGACTAGAGGAAAATTGTCGCTCAGCAGCTCAGACTGAAAATCAAGCTGGTCTGACAAGAAATAGCAGCTT
Organism: Mystacornis crossleyi; assembly: GCA_013400655.1. Taxonomy (NCBI): domain Eukaryota; kingdom Metazoa; phylum Chordata; class Aves; order Passeriformes; family Timaliidae; genus Mystacornis; species Mystacornis crossleyi. Next base: position 78,722 of record VYZQ01064770.1, on the reverse strand, counting down.
TACCAATTTTCAGTCTGTGGTCAAGTACTCTGTCTACAGCTCTGGTGTAAAATTATTTCCCTCCACACTCTGTTCTTTTCTGAACTACCGTTTTAGCATTTTTCTTCTTTATTCTCTCATCTTAGCATTTCTGTCATTCTCGCTTCCTCTTAAATGTTAGTTTCTGTCCTTGCTTCAATATCATTTAAAATGCCACTATCACTAACAGCATGAGACTGAGTCAGAACTGAGACTGCGCATTCGTTCACTTCTGACTCTAGGAAAAGATTACTAAAAGCCAAAAATGTACTGTGAATTACATCCCCTCTCACTGATGCCCAGAACAGAAGAATTGCACTAGTACAGTATGTATACAATCCTTATAAAGTGTTTATTGCGTCACTCTCTCTACAAAAATTTTTCACTCTGTTCTGTCTTTTCCCATACCCCAGCTTTAAGCCTAAGCAAAAAATATTGAGAGGCTCATATGGGCATTAATTCATACTTCAGCGTGTTCTTAAGGATAAGTTTTTTTGCATCACTCCCATTTTAACAACATAAACCAGTGGTAAGAAGCCTGCCTGAAGGGGCTTTCTCATACCCTTGCCCGGGGGGTTTATTCTGTTCACATTCACTGCTGAGAATCCACACTTCACAGGCAGGTCAGTACAAAATTTCTGTAAGAACTCAAACTACTGATCTCAAACAGGCATTAAACAATGTTAAATATGCATGTGAATTGCCACCTGGTTTGGATTTAATGGCACAGATTATAATCTTTAAAGAGAAGAGCTGATGCCAAGACAACCTCTCTGTTTTCTTCATTTCCTACCTGCAGAATGTGGCCTGAAGACACTGGATGCAGAGGAGGTAGCACAATCAGGATCGTTCTGGTCAGATAATAAAACTAATAGAACGCGCTTTCATAGTTACTACCTGAAGTTTTGCTTCTTTACTGCTAGAATTTGATTATGGCTATGGGAACAAGATCAGTCGTTCCTTATCACAAATGACAATTAAATGAGCAGAAATAAACTCCCTCCATAAGCATAGGCTATATTCATGCAATGGCAGTGCCTGCAAAACATATAAGACAAAGTCTGTCCTGTGCCATCAGAAAGAAAAAGCCAGTGAAGATCAACAGTCTTTAAAGACCAGTTATAGGAGATTATCTAATTACCATCATATTTAATAGTATATAGCTTTAATAATTTTCTGTTATTGTCAAGCTGCTAGCACCAAAAGAAAATGGGAAATTGGTTCTAATGCCAGCTGATAATGGGAAGGAAAGGTTCTGCCCTCTGGGTCCTTGGTTTGGAGCCAGCTCAGGTTGGAAGTGAAAGCCATTCCTGCTGAGTGCCTCTCTGAAGTGAGCTGGTGTTCTTAGGCTTGGTCCAGTTCCACATTCATAGAATAAAACCCATCACCACAGCAATGGGGCATGCTGGAGATGGAAGTTCTTGAAAACGTTTCGTCTCCGGCTTTCTGTTAGCATGCAAATAGATCCTAGCCTGGAACGAGGATATTTATACAGGAATATTTACGCCAAAGCACATCTCACCAACGGTGACTGTAGGAAACTTGCATGCATTTTATATCGCTTTAAAACTAGAACAACTTGCCTTGCAGCAACAGGGGTGTTTCTACCCCTGTGCAACCCCGTTACTTTGGTGAGGGGCAGCAAACCCAGGGACCACGAGTTCTGCCAAGCCTTTAGTAACGCTGATGGCTGAATGTGCATCTCAGTATTATTAGTGCTCATTTTAAAAACACCTGAGCTAGGCTCAGCTTCAAGGTGCATCCTGGGTCAGGCTGAATGTAGAGGACCTACACTGGCTGAAAAGTTTGTAGTGAGTTCGTGTTGCCCAGTAGGTCACCTTAAATCCAGCTAAACAAGCAGTCAAAGTCAGTTAAACTAATGCAGGTGCAGGTCAATAAAGAGCTGAACAACTCTTCTTTTTTTGAAGGCTGGATGCTGCAAAGTGTAAACCAACACCCTATCCCTCGGGACTGCCGCTTTCCTGGCAGAGGCTGCAGCACATTAACAGGGCAGAGCAGCTTGCATTGTAGCTGCTGTGCCAGCTCTGTGGATTAATGGAGACTTTGTCCTTTGGGGCTGTCAGCCCCAAACCTTTCAGGAAAATGAAACCTCCAAGAGGAAAAAAAAAAAGAAAACCAGTAGTGGAATTACAAATAAATGTCTTTCTGACTTTCAAATGAGACGGACAGCATCTTCATTTACAATTTAATATTTCAGTAAGCACTTTATTGGAAGAGACTATCTAATGGGTTAATTTCCAAATGTCATTTATCTTTACTCATTGGGGATGACTTTCTATAATTCACTCGAGGCTGCAACATTCATAGATTAATTCATCACCCTCCAACTTGAGAAGATAAAAGCCTAACAAGCTCTAACCTGCTACACAGACTATATTTAAGCCGTACAGGGTAATGATAAATATCTCCCATAAAATGTGTTCTCTTCACACTTCCTGCAAAAACTGCTGAGCGAGCCAGCTGGCGAGATGGAGCCGACGGTCCTTGCCCATAGCCCCACCATCCACACATGGTGAAACTGCAGCACTCCCTTCCTCAGCATCCCCCCAATCCCAGGCTGCCCACTGGCCTCCAGAGGTGAGCGCGACTTTGTCACCTGCTGACAGTTTTTGTGGCTCTGTCCACACCCCAGCAGTGACTCTCCTTGTGCCTGGCAGGCAGGCAGGAAAAGGCTGCTGGGAGTTGTGTGCACAGGTTGGTTTTTGTTAAACGTGCCCCTCTTCCCGGGCTGGACTAAGTGCTTTGCAGAACAAAATGAAGACTGGGTGTCCTCCCAGCAGAGGGGATGACCACTGCAGGCAGAGCGGGGGAGAGGGCAGATAAAGCAACAGCACAGGCCACTTGCAGGGCCCGGATGCAAACTGAATCACTTCTCACTTCCTTCTTTCACGCACAAGTGCTGGATGCTGATAAGCATTCAGAGACCTCGCGCTCGGATGCAGGAGCGCGTCCGGAAGCTAGAGGAGGTCCAGGCCAGTCCACCCAGTCTTTGCAATTTGCATTGTACCCTGTTGACCAGATGTTACTCCAGTGCTTTCCAGGCCTGCTTTTAACATCACAAAGATTTAACTGCAGCCAAGTACAATGACTTCCAGCTGGAGCTGGCCTTCCTGCCTGGGGCCTAAAGCCTGAGTGACCTAAGCACAGCACCAGGATGTTAACCTAGCTTGTCACCCTATGTGGGAACAATCTTGTATCTTCAAGCAACACTGATACTCAGAATCCTTCCAACACCACCTTCCCCAAGTCCTCTCCTCACTTGCGTCACTGCATTAAGCACACACTGATCACTCATATAACCAGCTTGGAGAAACAGAGAGCAGAGCAAAGAGCCAGCCTTTCCAGCGTGCTAAAGAGGAGTCCTTGGCTACAACTACATTTCCCAGCCATCAGACCCTGGATGTGTGCCACTGGGAACTGGAAGGGTAAACCGCTATGATTAAAAATTATAGTTACCTTCTACAAACACACTTTCTCATCTAATTAAGGCAAGAAAAGAAGCCATATTCCCAGCCACCTGGCCATTTTAATGGGCTTAACACATCCACCATAAGACTTTCAAAACAGCCTCTCAGGGTAAAGGTCATTTATTTTGTTGTGTTAAAAGCTCTCTCGGTCTTCACTAAGCCTGACTGTGTGGGAGCTGCAGAAGTCTCACTATCCTCTTCCAGGGATGTGTCTTCTTCCAGGCCAGCCAAGATCAAAGTCTGATCTAGGAAAAACAAGAACTCACACTGGCCCTGCCGTGGGCCTCCATGCTTTAATGAAGTCCTGTCACCACAGCTGGCTGTGCACAGTGCCTTCACATTTATGCTTCCCTCTCTCCCATGAGTTAGGGTAGCATCAGCATAGAAACATTACAATCAGATTAAACCAATTTCATCTTTTCCTGCCAATTCTACCTACATTTTATTTAGACAATGTATTTGGAGTCCCAAGAGTATTTCTTTTCAGATTACCATGATCTCACTACTGTAGTTACATACCACTGAGCAACCACTTTTTTCCCGAAACATCTTTGCAGAGGTGAATTCAGTTCTTCAGCAATGGCAGAAACATGACTAAACACTTGCTGCGCATGCTACTAGATGAGCTAGTAGCATGAATTTTTGGTCTAAATTTTAAACCACAAAGAGATGCAATAAGAAATGAATGAAGGTATATGAATACATGCAACGAAGAAGAAATCCTTAGTATGTCTCATGGATCTATTTCCATTTTCTGATTTCAAATGAAGAACTACTGAGACAAACAGCTTTTTAACCGATTCTACAAAAAGCTTTCTTTGAAGACTGAAGGAGACACAGGGCCACAAGTTTATGACCCTAGCACATTTTCCCTGCAGCCTTATGTTGCAGCAGTTTTGGCTCCCTTTTCTTGTTCTATCTTGTTCTATTCAGACTGTAAGCACTGGTGGAGTGATCTGGCAGTCATTCCGCACAACACCTCTAGCAAAACAAAGTGAACCCACTTCTTGGTCACTTCATGAAGTGCTCACACAACAATACCACATTGGCTTCCCAGGCTGCTGGCAGTGGGCAACACCCGGTACCTCACAGAAAGGCAAAAACTATGAAAGTAGTAGTAATAATAATAATAACAACAATAATAGTAATAACAATAACAATAATAATGCAACTATGCACCCATAAACAGCGTAGAGCAACAGAAAAATAGACTTCATCTGACCTCTGCAGTTTCTACTCCTGACTGCTGAGCTGCATTGCTCACATGAGTGGCAGCTGCTCCAGCACCATTTAAGATCCGAGAATGAACACAATAGGGTTGCAGTGTGTAACGTACGCACAACTCTTGCTGAGGGGAAGGCACTCATTCCTGCTTACAACCTTTTTTTCACATCTGTTGTTTCTGTGGAATCATTTGCCTTATGCTACTAAATGCATAACACTTGTGAATGGTGGGATGGAGACCCGAGTTCAAACCTTTTTCCAGTTATCCCTGTTTTGCAGTTAAAAGCAGAAACACTGGGAGACCAGAAGTTGCAGTCGGTCACCTTCCATAATCAAGCTCCTATCCTCCCCAGGGCTGCACAACTTTGTGGGATTTGGAAACACGTATGAAATCCTGCCCCCAGAGGAAGGAAAGGTAAAACCTTTGTGAAATTTGTCAGGTTCAGGATTTTGACACATGCCATCTGGCTACTGCCACCAATATTTCCATGCAAATGGCAGTCATCTGATGATACCCTAGGAGGTTTTACCCCCAGAAAAGGTTTTTCTTTCACAGCATCAAGACATTACCAGCTGCCAGGCCACAAACATGATCTTCCAGGAGAGTGTAACACTTTTACATATAAACTACATCTCTGTATCTTATGATCAGGATGCCATTTATGTTGGTCCTGGGAATAATATAACAGATGGAAATCCACTGTCCAAAAGAAAACTGCATGGAATATGGTATCTTATAGAGAGCAACTTAAACGTACATGTGGGAAACAACTGTATGAGGAAGAAAGTCTATGTGTTAATAGCACATGCAGGGGACAGTAACTTCTGTGCATCTTTAAAACTGTTCAAAACACGGATATATCCCTGTTTCATAGCACTGGTTATGTTTGTTCCCTATATATGACATAATTTACCACCACTACTTAATCTTTGGTGGAAAAGTAAACAAAACCTTGCACAGCCATACCACCTCTTAAACTGCTCCACGCTGTCTTTTTTAAAAATTATTATTTCTTTTTTTAACAGCCCTAAGCAAAACTCTTAGGAATTTTTCTAGGGGAGTTTGTCGGGAGTTGGGTAGATTCATATGATAAAAATGCAGTTGTCCTCAAAACTAGTATAAACAAATCTATAAAAGTAAATAGCAGCCCTTAGAAGTATAAACACTCAACTTTAATTTTTACATAGTTTCCTTATCTAGCAATGATTTTTTTTCCTTAGTAGATACCTTTGCCAGTGCCAAAACACAATGTTTTTAATACAGATCCAGTCACTGGGTATCTCTGCGCACAAAATAGCTGACCAAGTAACTTGAGCTCATTTGAGTCGCAATCAAAGCCACTGTTTCTCTAGATATGGACCTAAAATTCTACTCAAGTGCCTACTAACATGAAGACATGGGAAGCCACTCTGCTTTAAGTCCAATCACTGAGAACATTAAATAACTTTGTTGGGAAGGCAGGCTTATTACATTCTCTGGTGAACTGGGCTACTGAGACTCCAGACCTGGTTGCTGCTGTGCCAAGCCACAGCTATCTGAGGGAGAGAGGAGGCAAAAATAGCATTTAAATGGACAGAGAGAGTGAATCCAGTGCTTTGCAGTGAGTGGGTTCACTGCAATGAACTTGGTAACTAATCTCTGTGCAACCAAGCAACTTTATCCATGCGGGAGCCCAAGTTAGGTATGCTGTGCAGAACTACAGCAACGAAGTGACATACCCACTTCCCAGGAAGCAAGAGAGGTGGTGACTGGTGCATGTTGTAAACTTGCTGGAAAGAGTACATTTTGGTTGGTTTGGTTTTTTATTTTAGTGAATGAACATACGCAACAAATACTTCTTTTCCGTAACTACTTCATACAATGCAGTACTGCAGACTGGGTTTTCAGAGAAAACCAGCTTTTCCAGAGAAAGGACAGAACTGAACGAGAATGTTTGCAGAACCTTGGTATCTCTAGGGGACAGTTTTTGCTTTACATTCTGGTATTTGCTATTGATATTTATCTTGTCACGCATGTGTGCGTTTTTCTTTAATTTAATCCCTGCACTTGAAATCATTTCTCCTGGGAAGGAATGACTCAGTCATTAGACTGTGGACTCTCAAATCCTGTTTCCAACTCTCCATTTGCTCACAGGGTGACAACATGTATACGTATCTTTAAATCACAAGAAATCTATTCCAAATTTTAATGACTTAACCTCATTGCGCCCCAGCAGAGTAAGAACTCTGTTTATGACTTTCACTTCACAGATGGGAACAAATACTTTTAGTTCTTCAGGGGATGCTGCAAACTGGCACTGGCAGCAGGCTGCATTAAAAGGTCACACTGAAAACTGTTGTGTTGAGGAAGAGGCACATATTCTCTTTGAAACACCAGCAAAACAGGCTGAGGGGATAGGAAGGAGTTGGGGTGTGGACAGCTGGAAGCTGCTACCATTTCAGTTACCAGCAGTGAATTTCAGTCAATACTCTTCATCATTATTCTATTTAACGTCCTTGCAAGCTTTTCAGTGCACTGGCATGATAATAACAACGAAGGAAAAAAAAGAAAAAAAAAGAAAAAAAAAAGAACCACCACCAAACCACAAAACCCCCCAAAAACGCACCTTCATGCAAAGTAACAGAAAGAGCTAATTTTCATCCATCATCAAAAATCATCTTTTAAAGGAAGTGTTCCCTTGCACATCATTCTATGTCATTATTCAATTGACTTTAACAGGAAAACAAGGTACTTTAAACCCATAAAACTGAAAAATGATTTCTGATGTTCTGTCTTCTCACATTACTGGTGATGATGTCACTGAAAACTCACTCAGTAGAAAACGCTAGCATTTTCCAATCGACTCAGGGCAATGCTCTCTTTCAGATTCATTAACAACAGATTTTACTCCTGAACCTTGTCCCCTGATGTTTGTGAAATTACCCCACTCGCATGGGTTATCTTCCCAGTCCTGGCAAATCATCCCAGTTTTGGTTTGTTTTAACACTGCTTTTCTCTCATCTCCCACTTCAGGTTCACTGTCCTTATGTCACCCCAAAGAGCAACCAAAGAATTAAGAGGGATTCTTGGGGAGAGCAGAGATAAAAGAGAAGGATAAAGGCAAGAAACCATTTGTCTACCATCCTGTTAGCAGGGAAAATGCTTTACAAGGCTACCTTGTGGGGAACGTGCCCTGCCCATAGCAAAAAATCCTCCATGTAGCTACTTTGTAAAATCCCAAAGCATAAAACACATCTTTGAAGCCAAATTAATGATCCACAGCACATTGGAAATTCTTCTGACACTTCCATAGACACAATGTTCTTTCACCCTTTTGACTTTCAGCAGAGCCTCAGGAACAGACCTGCTCAGATTGATAAAACTCAGGAATAGAAAACACCAGCAGGGATTGCCACAATGGAAAATACAATGAGGAATACAGGGCATATATTTGTGCCCACACCTATTCTTTCAAAGTTACTCCAGGCTGAACATTTGGGGATATAAAGGATGTATTCTGTGCCCATTCTAATGGGAACATGAGTTAAGAATGGAAATGACAAAGAATGTAATTCTCTTAATCTGGTTTCTTAATTCTTTCTCTTGGGTTTAAATGGTTAGTTTCCCTTTTATTTAGCAGTAAAGTTTTCATTTGTATAATTCAGTCTGTGGAGAACTAAAAGATGATCAGCATTTATAAATTGCCAAACACCATCATCAAAATTTTCTGCAAGGCCTGGACTATTACCTTAAAACAATGGAACTTCTGTAGGTCAAATCTTGTCCCTCCCAGTAAAATAAAATTAAGGAAAAACAAACCAACCAAACCAAACCAAATCAATCAAATAAAAAGGCTAAGAAAGCCTATTTAGGGACCTGAGAGTTCTCAGCCCTTCAGCAGAAGCCCCTAATTATAAGCGAAAGCTTGAGTCTCTCAGGAAATTTATAGATCCTGGAGAAAATTTCCACTCCCTCAGCCTGTTGCCTGCCCTCCACTGGCCATGCCTTTCCTTTTGTGCACATCTGCAAGGACCAGGGCGTCATTGATGGCCCTGCCAATAGGATCACCATAAATTCCTGGGTAAAATTCCCCAAAACCCTCTGCATTAGCAGGTGGAGTGTACCAAGCAACTTTCTCTCAGTTTCTTCACATCTTACCTGGCCCAGTATCCCAAAGAGACAGAGCTCCAAATATTGCTGTCTTGTGGGAAGAAGCTGGCTGCATATCCTGCTCTCCCTTTTCTATCTAGCCCCTTACAAGTGCTCTGGTCCCCTTAGGTGGTGAATCACCTCCAGGGGGGATGTATGAGGCTCCTTCCCAGTTGCTGTGTTTCAGAGAGAAATGGCTTGCCAGTTTACAACTACTGCTATGGTGCCCAGGTTGAACAAATGGGACATTGCTTATCTTCTTTTCTGCAAGGTCAGCCCACAGCTGTTTCTCTAGGGGCCCTAGACTGCTCTGCAAAAATGGAATCCATGAAGGATCATGCATGTGAAACCCACATCTCAGAGCACCTGAGACCCAAAGGATACTATAAGGCCCAAATGCCACTGAAGGAGGCCATGTAAACTGCTTAGATGTACTAAAGGTTGCCTTCAGTGCCTCTTAATATCAGGCAGAGTTTGGTTCGTGTCGTTTTACATGATGCAGACAAGGGCAGTGTTTGCGCCCTCGAGCTACTTGTCCGGTGACTGAGGATCTGATCATTTTTAAACAATATCAGAGGATCTTTAATTAAAATGCATTTCTAGCCTACAAAATGAGAGTGACTGCAAGGGTGGCTTCAGACTTGCAGATCAGGCACCTGTGGGACAAAATATATTTTTCAGCGCAGCACCTCGCAGGGGAGTGCCGTACACACCACAGGACAAATGCTGACCTCAGTTGCTAGGAGACTTTTCATTTACCTTATCACAAATGCCAGATTTAGACTAAACCAGGTAACAACCTCAACTCCTTGAGCTGCCCTCCTTCTTGGGCTGCACACAAGAATCCAGTGAGAGGACTTGCCATGTCTGGATGTCTGGATAGTCCCCCTTTTGGTAGCCCCTTCTGGCCTAATAGAAACCATTTCCTCTCTCCTGAACAAATGCTGGAGCCTGCAGAAAGTAGTAAAGCATCACTGCAGCACTCCGTGACCCTGAACAACCTCAACAGGTGCCCTGCTCTTGTGGAAAACACATGTTGCTCTGTCACTATTAATACACCGGGAGTGTGAATGGCATATGCATGTTTGTTTGCGTGGGGAGCATAAATTACGGAGATCCCAGGTTTGCAGCCGTCACCTTTTGAAGCTACAGAGCTGTTTCTGGGGACAGCAGAGGTGCAGGACCACAGGCACTTGGGATAAGTGACGAGTGAAGCCCTGGGGGTCAGGCAGTCGTGGGGAGTGCTCAAGGGCACACCCAGCACACTGTACAGCTGAAGGTCTCAATGCTCTGGTGACCAAGAGGGTTCACAGATCAGGGAAGAAAATAAATTAATTAAGCTGCCTCCAGACTGCCTGGCTGAAGTGATCCCTCTGTTGATCACCTCCCACATCACCACATGGATGAGATGCTCTCTCCCCTCACTATTCCATAGACGGCAGGAGCTGTTAATTGTTTCAGATTTAAGAATTCAAAATAGCAAGTCAAACTGATTTCCTGGGAGGTGAGATTAAGAGAAGTACTGTCAAAAACTCCCTCTACTCATCATCAAGTGATGAGTAGCAAAGACATATCTTGCAGAGCTAACAGCCATGGCGTGACATGTCCCAACAACTGTATTTTTCCTCTGGATAGTTCTGGATCCACACACAGCAGAAAAATAAGGCCTACTTTTGTAGCAAGGAAAAAAGGAGCACAGATCATGAACCCATGGACAGAAATCAGGCTCATGCACAAGGCACAAAACCTTTCATCTTCTAGCCTGACCACACCTGCCACTTCCAAGCTATATCAAGTGAGAAAATGGGAGAGATGATAGAAGTAAAATGCTTAATGCTCATTTATCTCAGGGCTTCCCAGTTTTATGTACAGATAGAAGAAACTATGTTCCTGGAACCTTTCCCTCATGGCTGGAAGATCTCTAGAAGGTGAAAAAGGTGTCAAGTCAAACTTTGCTATGATCTTATCAACACATGTTTTCATTCATCAGACTCCACTGCTCTGGTCACATGAAAGTCTTGGCTAAGCAGTGCAGAATGAAAATGGAAAACCTGCGGCAAATACCACTGTTCTTTTCCCCTTGAATTCACATAGCTGTGCCACAAACCTGTCCCTGCTCTAAATTACCGATGCAAGAGAGAGATAACCAGACAACATACATATGCGCCTCACTCACCAAGTGTACAGGGACTAGAGTGCAGAAAGCCTGCATTCTCTGTATTCATGGAGAAAACAATGATAAAGCAAATCAAAAACTAAAAAAACCCCACTGCTGACAGCTAAAGGGACAGAAGACTAGGTTTTTATTGCCCTTGAGGGGTCATGCCTATACATGGTGGAACTGTGGCCATTAGCAACACAGAATAGATGTAGGAAGTGTTATCACCCATGACATCCTTTGCNCACCTGTCCAAACCAGGACAACCTCACACGAGGATAACATTTTTTTCCTGCAAAGTGCACTGGTGAAGAAAGCATTCCCACATCCCTGCTCATTGTTCCTCCTCCCTTTGCAAAGGGATAGTTCATAGTGCTTCAGGAAAACAAGGCAAGAATCAGCCTAGAACATAACCTCCCACCAGTGAGGCAGTACAAATACTATCGGCCCTGATGCAAGGAGTCAATGCAATTAGATTTCTGTGCAGCCAACTGGTCCTTGGCTGATGAGACCACCTCCACACTCTCAGGGCACTACTATATACCCCACCTCACCATTTCTGTCCCCTAGCCAGGTCCCCTCCTCTTGGGCTCACACTGCTGCTGATGGTCAGTGAGTAAACTAAAGCTCACCACACCTGATGTCTATGCAGATCAGGGGAAACCTCTGCTGTCTTCTACTGCACCAGACTTCTTCCAGATTTGCCTCCTTCTCACCTGTTTCCTATCCAAAACTCACCTCCCAAAGCCCAGCAGACACCAGATCTATGGATGTGCCCATCCTGTTGCATAGAGCTGCAACTGCCTAACACCGTCCCTCTCACTGTGCCCGTGCAGGCCAAGGTTTGCCTGGGTGGGCACAGCTCAATCTGCTCCTCACCTGAGGTGGCACTAAAACAATTTTTTATTTTCTGAAGCACAGATAATGATCAAGCAAAAGTAAAAGGGAATTCAACTTTTACAGGTCTTTAGAAAAATAACTATTAGAGCAAACAAGGCAGGAACTTGATGCTATTGGAGCAGGGCTCCCTGCTCCTCTACCAGCAGGCAGCCTGCCCTGCCTTCTCAGCCTGGTGCACAGAGGCAGTGTGGTCTGTAAGCCCCAGAGTCGCCATTTGACCCTGCGTGACATCCAGCAGCATGTATTGATTCACAACCATGGCTGTACCTGCTTCCTACAAGAAGATCCAGAGTGTGATTTGCAGGGAAAGCACAGGTCTGATGGGCCATTTTGAGCCCATCAATTGACCCATCCCCTACAGAAGAGGAAAGAAAAGACGCTCAAAGGAAATGGTCTTTTGCAGACACAACCGCTGTTACCCCAGGCAGGAGGTGCAGTTCATACTGCAGCCTTGTCATTCTCCACCCCTTTCATGCAACTTCTTTCCCTCACAGACCACCTCCACTGAGCGAGCAATTCGGGAAGGCTGATGGCAGCCCCATAACATCTTGGGACAGCTGCACAGCATTGCTTCCCTGTTCTATTTTCCTGATGCCTTCCGCCTGTTGGTCTCTTTTCTGAGCCACCATTAAGCAAGGGCAATGAAACAAAGCAAAGGATCTAGAAACACCGGGCTGGGATATAGTCTTTAACTGCACATTAATGGGATAGCAGTGGAAAGAGGCAACAGCTGTGTCTTTCCAGCCCTTACCATTCAGCTTGCTACAGCTTACTCCCTGCTTTCACACAATTTATTAGTTTGAAAGAAAAGTTTACCACAAAACCATTCATTTAATTCAACTACCCATGGAGGCCTCAGAAAACATGCATCACAGGTCCCATTCTCAGACTCGTAACAATCAGCTCAATCCCCTGCAGCCTCAAATCCCTTATTTCAAATGCACCTTTGGATCCCAATACAGTATTACACAGTCGACGAAGCAGCAATTAAAGAAAAATATTTTTAAAAGGCAGGAATGGTGAGGGAATAATCAGAGATTCAATTGTCAAAGGCTTGTGTTAACTAAGGACACCAGAGAAGTATGGCTGATCCAGCCTCCTCACCACTTAATGTGAATAAACAGATTACGAGTGGGAGAGGCTGAAAGGGGAGCAGCCTCCTTCCCTGTCACGGGAGAGGGAATGTGATGATCACCAAGTACCAAAAAAGCTCTTATTTGTGAAACCCATGAAGGGAAGGAGCCTGCTGCTCCTCCCCACAGCTTCCAAGCAGCGATTATGAGCTCGCGGCGCACAGTGTCGCTCATCGCACCATCACATGGCAGGTCTCACGCCATCTTCTCAACACAGAAACACGACCGGGTTAAAAGACAAAAGCTTTCGGAAATGCCTCTGTTTCTGATGTATGATCAAAGTTATTGTACTTCAGTTTTCAGAAAAACAGCCTTGAACCTAAATCAGTGCCACCAGCCTTTCCCAGAGCCACATGGACCGGCTTTCACATCCTCAGAAAACACAACACAGAATCCCCACACCACCGCAGAGCAGCTCCTCTCCCACAACAGGTGTGGATGCACAGCTAAGTCTGAGGTCCCCTGGCACAGAGCTCCCTCTGGCCACTGGCCAGCCATGTGCTGTCTGCGAGCAAAGGGTCAATAGCCTTGGATGTACAGCAAACCGCTGGAAGGAAGGGCTGACCGACCATACCCTTTACGCCGCTCGCCTAACGGCTGGTGTCACTTAAATTAAAACACTGACCATTAAGTTTGGTCCCTGGCAGGCTGCAGAGAGGCAAGGCTGAATTTTTCAGTTAGCTGAGAAGCAAAATAAACAGCACAGTCTTGACCTCATGCTCCTCTTGCCAGTAAAGCCTAACCATGGAGCAAAAAGGAGAAAAACCCAAGCATGGAAGAATTATGATGGAGTGCAATGTTTTCTCTCCAGCATTCGAGGGGCTGGCTCTTCCCTTGCCAAAGTGCCACTGTTCACTTCCAGCACCAAGCTCTCCATGCCACAAACACATGCACAGCCATGAATCTGCAATATAAAGGCCTGTACCTCACAACCACAGGAAAGGGCGGCACTGCTATCCCTAGAGGTTTCCCTAAGACGACAGTTTTACAAAGAGTGGACACTGGAGAAAGGCTTTGCCAGTTCAGCAGAACAATTTCTATTGCCTAGCTTTCACAATCAGCTTTCTTCTCAAAGAAGTGCCTTGGAAAAGCCTCTAAATGACTCCTGAAGGACAGTTTTGAGGTAAGTTGCTATGCTTCTCATAAAAACAAAGTGAAATGAAACATTACAACAGTACAAATACCGTATGCTAAATGGCTCCTAAACAGAAAAATCCAAGTTTTCCCAAGAAGGGTTCAAGATTGGACTGGACTCTACACCTGAAGACTTTAACAGCTTCCCTCTGCATTAGCGTGAGCATAGAGCTTTCCGGTCACTCAGCTCAGGCCTCCCACCGTGTTACTGGCCCTCCTTTAGGCTGGCATCAACGGCCCAGTTTCTGTAAACAAACTTATCGCCTGTTTAGAAGTAAAACAGAAGGGAAATGGGCCAGGAAATTATCCAGTATGGTTCTGAATGAGCATTTCAAGTGGCAGAGACCTCAGGAGTCCTATAGTTACCATTGCTGGAAAACAATTCCAGCTAACAAAGACATAAAAAGACCCACCCAAGTAGGAGAAGGGCTGCAAAGCTAAGGAACGAGGAGAAGCCATGAAAGAAAATACATTATTAAGGAAAAAGAAAAAAATCAAAGCAAGAACACCAAAGGGGAAAGAAGTAAGTCTCCAGGATTAGCACGGAGAAGTACAGATTTAAGAAAGATCTATTATGTGAGTACAGCTTTATAAAAGCTTACAACACAGCGACCTTTAAAAATAGCTTGATTTCCATTGCCAAAGCACCACCACAACCTGCATCAAATAAAGTTACAATTCGTCAAGGAGCTGAATGCACTGGCTTTAATGGGATTTCATGGTGCTCAAAAACTTGCAGGATTAGGTCCCTACCACAAAGCACTTAATTGTCTAAGAAAACACACAGGAGGAAACAACAGTAAAACAACCCTGGAGAGTTACACTGCGCAGAATCTCTTACAAATAACTTTATCAACTATTACAATAACAGATACATTCAATATCCCAAGCTGGAATTCTTATGCTGATGCAGGGTACTGAATGTTTTTGGAAAATGCACTACCTTAGCTGCTTCATGCTAGATTACAGCAAACTACCAGGCTTTTTCTTGTGTGCTTTGGGGTGGGGGGTTACCCCTTCTTCTCAGTGATTTATTGCTTATGAAAGTCATTGACGGCAACAGTTGGGTTACCTCCTATCCCAAATCATCCCTTATCAATCACCACCTTGCAAAGCCTGCACATCCAAAGCACTAGTTACTCTGAACTGCTGTGGGACAATAATGGTGCGGTTGTGGTTACATCCCTTGTTCCTTGAGGCACACTAACATTTAAACATGTTGTTAAACCTGGGACGTCGGTTTCTTAAGAATAAATGCTTGTGACTGAGTGAGACAGGCTGTGGGGTGACCACAGCACAGCTCCCAAGGTACTGCCTCATTCACTGGCAAGACTCAAGCAGGGGGAATGGCATGGCCCATGCCCCTTGGCAGCGTCTCTGCGAAAGGAGGCTGCAGACAGGAGGGGGTGATTGACACGGAGCTGTGCCAGGCAGCACTGCTGAGCAAACCCAGGATGGATATTCACAAGGGACTGCATCCCCGAGTGAACAACAGAGGTTCTGAAGTTAAGCATCTGTGGGCACTGACATTTGACATACCTTAGAGGTTTCAGGAGTTTCTTTTGGTGACTAGGGCAACATTCTACATCAGTTTTAGTAAGAAAAGCACACTGGCACTCCAGGAGCAGGGATATGCCACCAACAGCATTCTTATGCTCTCCCTTCTTCCAGGGATCAGGTTAGAGAGGCATTTACACAAAAATAGCATCATGCTTTTCATTACTGTTGTTTTTCACTGTGTCTTCAAGGCACATGGTAACAATCACAGAGGAAAGGACTCATGCTCTAAATATTTACCTGGAGAAACAACTAAGTGTGCAATTTGCACAAACCCAGGTGAAGAGATGCCAGCAGGTAGGGAAATGCCTATGGAGCGATCACTTTGTGGTCACTGAAAAGGGGGTGAGGCTCTGGGTGTAGGTATTGCTGCTGGCAGAGGGTGAGGGTGACAGGAACAGCCTCCCTCTCCCATCCTTCCCCCCCTCCCCAATAAATGAAGGAGTTGCTTGCAGTAGAAAAGACAGTCACTTGCAATAGAAGAAAAGACCCCGCAGGTTGGTTGCTGCTGCTGAGTAGCCTGCCCATATTCAAGCTAAGCCTACAGTCCCATCAGTGAGGACTGTGAAGCCAAGCTGAGTTTGAACTCACCAGCAATAAGGTTGTACAAGCACATCAGCCTGGTAGCTTTCCCTCTGAGAGCGTTCGTCAAGGCTGACAATCTCTGCTCGAGGGACTTGAGATCAGAACTGAAAGGGATGCTGGTAGGTCAGGTTTAAACCTCCAGAACCTGTGGGTGGGTGAACAAAGAAGGGGTGGGCATGTATGTAAAAATAAAAGACCACAAGACACCTGGTTTCTCAATACTGCTACTAGCCTATTCCTTCCAACACCATTAATAGCATGCCAGACTTCACAGAAACAAAAGCAAGCAGCCAGGCTCTTCCTCCCTCGAACAATAAAATAGAATAGTAAATCAGAGGCAAAGACTGATTCAATTAGCCCAAGATCTTTTTTGATAAAGATTACTCAAATAAGCCACATATGGAAGCTCTCCGCGTTTACAACATTTCTGCACCATTATTTGTAATAACATGACACCTCACTTTCCAGAAGGTGCCACACTGGATACTAATAGCACACTTATTATTAGATTTTCTGCATGGTTACATAAGCCTGCAAAAGGGGAAAAATGTAAATGATTCAAGAAGATATTCGTCTTGTGGTTCTCCTGAAGTCTTTAGTATCTGAAGATTGAAGACGATCCCTCCTGGCAAGAAACAATCAATTTTTATGCTTCATTAAAAGACTTCTTTTAGTACTTTTAACAAAATGCTCAAAGGCAAGTCAAGCAAAGAATATTTTTTTTTAAATCTAAACATTCTGCGCTAAATTTTACTCTCAGATCTTCCAAACTCTTTTCCTAAAATTAAAATGAAGCTGTGCATGCAACTTTGTGTTTATTTTTTCCTTGCAATCTAACTATGATCTGAGGACATTTTACCCTGTCTAAACCCAACTGCACAAGCGGGCATGAATTTCAAAAAAGGACATAATAAGGGCAAAAGCAAGGGAGGTATACTTCTGGAAACACTGAAGCAAGAAGACTTTCACCATAATACAAGGTCATAAGTCAATGTCAGCCCCGCCAGAATAATTTACCCATGTTGACATACTAGCAGTAGGTGCTCAAGAACCTGTCCACCTGCATGACCAAGAGCACTTCTGCTCCATTATTCAGAAATGCACAGGCGATAGCAGTGATCTCTTAACTGCATGATGACTTATCCAATCCCCAGGGGATCTTTTCCCCAAAATCAGTCAGTGTCATACACTCAACCCCAAAGTCCATCTCTGCACTCACTGAGCCTGCTGGCCTCCCTCTGGAAATACTGTCTAACATGACACACACCCAAAGGAATAGTGGGCTATGCCACTGCTATTAACCAAGTTTATCTGGCATGACTTCAGCCATATCACAACACGACACACAGCATCCTACAATGCAGCAGAAGCAGGAAGGGTTTACCACACACTACAGCATCTGTCCTTACCTATCAATGAGCAGAATGCTAATTTAAGTGTCATGTTGTCTCATACTTCGCTGCTGTGCAAATGGCACATAAATGCTGCTGTCACTGGTGCACAGGGTTTGCTCGCAGATAAGTGCAATAAATCTAACACAAGTTCAGAGGGCTGCCTGACAAGTAGCTGCAAGCAAGAGTCACTGTTCTTCTCCCTTTAAACATAAATGGTCTCTAGTAAACTTACTTTTTGGAGGACTCAGCGCTCTTGCCTTAATGCATATGGAACAGTCCCCAGCCCGAGGCAAGCCTCTGGCAGGAGCAAGGAATGAGGTGGACATCACCAACACAGCAGAAGGTTTTGCCATTGCACTGCCAGATCTAACACCTCTCTAGATTGTGAAGACGGCTCGACAGCTGGCTCACCTTGTTTCTGGCAAACATGTTACTCCCACAGCTCATATGCAAAGACACACAGTGCCTTCTGAGACACTCATTGAATTGCCCATGAGAGGGACGTTTTAGGGTACTGTATTACTGTACCTTCATCTACTGGAAACAGAAATAAGGAAAAAGAAATCAACTACTGAGAAATTGCTAAGCCTTTACAGACAGTATACTGTGGCAAGAGTTTTTTAGATCCTGCATCCACGTCATGGTACAGGAGGCCAAATTCAACCTGGTCTCTTTACCTAAACTACAGCTGGTAGTAGCTATGTTCTGTCTGGACACCCCTGATAAGATGACCCTGAGAGGCGAGCCAGGATGCAAAAGGATGCTTGTAAGAAGCAACCATTACATTCTGGAGCAGCAAAACCATGACCAGAACTTGGGGATTCCACCTTGTGATCTCTGTTTGCAAGAAACGAAATGATTTTGTGTACTGATGGTCCTCAAATCCCCTGATGAATTTTCATAACTCTGTGAATTCAGCATTTTGAAAAAGGCCTTTTCTGTCCTGCAGTACTCCCTGAAGGGCCTACAGGTAGCTTTGAACAAACATCAGAGTACATCTGCATCCCTGCTCAGTTCATTGCCAAAAATGTACTTTGTGTGGACCAGAATTTTTGAACCTCTAGACTTAAGTTAGGCTTCTAAATCCATTTTTAGGAACCTGAAAAATACTTGATTTTCAGATGTGCCACACAGCTGCACCTACTTGTTACTTATAGAGAGGATGCAGTTGTTCAGCACCTTTGAGTATTGGACCAGCTTTATTTAGGTCCCTAACTTCAATCACCAGCAGAACAGCAGGGTCAAGTGAGATTCGAATCCTTTTCAAAGTGTCATGCTTTTTATACAAGTAAGTGACAAAGCTGCCTGTATTAGTGAACGCAAAGCCAAACAGCTACTTGGAGCCACTTGTACCAGTGACATCCCACATTTAAGTAATTCCATTCAAGTGTAAATGAGGTGCATTGCAATTTCAGGATTATTTACTACATTTGTTTAGTACAATCACTTTGCAGGATGCCTTAAAGCGCTTTATTTGCAGAGTTGCAAAAACTGCCCCTAGGAATATGGATACAAGGTTTAGCATTTTATTTCTCTTGAAACACTGAAAAATCTGAATAGAAAAACAAAAAAACAAACAAACAAAAAAAGCCACAGAAACACGTTAGGAAATCTGGAAGAAGAGTATAATATCCTTTTGAACATGCAGCTCTCAAACGAGAAGGAGAAATGCTTGCTTGTTCTTCATGCAGGTGGAAGCTACTTCTATTTATGGAGGTATAGGAAACAAAACAAGATTAAAAAGAAGAGGACTAATCTGAAATGTCCTGACTAACTTACTATACCAAGATTGAATTTGTAAGCAGATTATTACATTAATTATTTACAGTCTTGCCTTAAGAGGATGTAGATTTTTGTATGTGTATGCACATTTGGATTTTTTAATACATTTATAACTGCTGATGTGAAGAGTTTTGTTCTTTGCCTCAGAAGAAATGATCTGTTCTGCCTTCATTTACACTGATCTAACTCTAAAATCCAACAGTTACATTGCTGTAAAATTACTATTATCAAGGGGAAGAACATGCTAAAATTATCCCTTCAGCAGAGAGCACGAAGCCTGAAACTCTCAGTGCTTTCAACACCATTTTATCAGGACTGTGATCTCGGCAGGGCTGGTAATGCAGGCAGCCGAAGCCATGAAAGGGAGCTTTGTGCCCAGCTACACACCAGGCCATGTAAGACTTCCAGCTTTTTGACTGGCCAACGGGGGTGTTGCTCTTAGTAACACAGCAAGATTGATTAGGTACAATAAAAAAAGGGGCGTTTGGAAAGACAGCAGTGAATTAAAGTTCCTCCTCTATGAATGCTGTTATAGTGCATGCAAGCAAAAAATTGCCGAATAGTCAAAAAAAGGCAAAATGCTCAAATATTTCAGATGCTCAACGAGTAAGGAGATTCAAAGATTTGTTTACAATGGGACAAACTTCAGCCCTGTCTGACCCAGAATGAATGCAGCATGATATCTCTGGTGAAGCATACACAAACCTACAACTGTATCTGCAGTGTATCCATGAAGGAGCACCCAACTACTCTCACTATCATTGTGACATTTGCCTTCAGGATCTTATTCTGACTTCTGCTAGTATTTTACTCCCACGGGTGCAGACTGGCCAGCAGAAAGAGATCTTCCCTGGAGAGCTGCCCTCCTTCAGAAGGCTCCAGCAGACACATCCTGGACAGGATGCCAGGGAGCAGAAATGACTGAAGTGAACCAGCCTCCTCTCTGATGATCCATGTCCTGTTTCTTCTCCTTTGGGGCTGTTACAGGGGATCTAGGCTTAGAAAACAGCTTTTTCCTAGGAAGACAAGGGTAGAGGGGAGGCAGTCCTGCTGGCCAGCTGAGAACCACAGGGGCAGGTCCTTCAAAGGTGCTCCCACAGCAGAAGGAACAGATTAGGACCAACATTTCTGTTGTATGCTGTATGAATCCCACACACCCAACAACATTTTGTGGACTTTTCCATCACAGACCCCTGAACCAGGTGATATTTAACCTGGATCCACAGACGCCTGTGATATCTGCCCTGATGTATTTGCACTGTAGTAAAGATTTCACCAACAAATGTGGTAGTTGCAAAAGGTTCCAAACCTATCAGCTAATCTTTTCCCAAGATGATTATGAACGATTAAAACAGCACTGAAGTTTTGTCATCTGTCAAAAAGTATGACTCACCATGGACAGGTGGTGAGCACTGTACCTCACAACTGGTACACAGTAGGGCTTCCTGACTCCAAACAAGTAGATGTCCCCCTGCTACCTCCACTCTGCCTCTCCATGCAAAGGCCAAGCACGGAACAGACAGTCCTGCCTTTCTCCGGGCTCTTGCCAGGCTCTCTTCAAACTGGGCAGACAGCTGCCTGCCACAGGGAGTGAGCAGAAAGATGATGGTCCCAAAGAAGATGTGAGATGGTGATGATTCAGTGCTCACAGTGCCCTCTTGGCCCATGGAATGGCTTTTAAATGACCTCCTTCCACACTTCATTGTTCCATGATGTCTTTATAGGGTTCAACTTGGATTTTGGGCTGCGTAACCCTCCTTCTCCCTTGGACTTTTCCTCTGTATTCCTCATACACGTGCCTGTTTCTTAGCATTTATATAGCTATCCATGAAGAGATACTCAAATTGTATACACAAAGAAATGCAGATTGGACCAGCTTTGCTGCAAATCCCTGCAGAGACAAGCCCAGCTAGTCTCTCCCTGTTCTACAAAGTTTGCAGAGCTGCTTTAAATATCTCTTCTCTTCAGAACACAGATTGGCTCGTCGAGGTGGTATATACACATTACTCTGTATACTCTGTATGTGTGAACATATGTTTGATAGCTAGATCACTCTATTCCAATACATAAAACCGCGTATACACTTGTTCTTTTAAAACCTCGCTGCTGCTGACTTTCGCAGAGGTTCCCTCCAGGAATCTCACTCCTCTCTGCCCCACTCGCCCCTGGGAAGGTTTTCCTCCACCCATCAGCAGGGCTGTGAGGCTGGCTCCAGAGCAGAGCAACGATGCTGCGAGCATCAGCCAGAGGGGGCTGCGAGAGTGTGTTGTGAGATGCAACAGCCTCGAAGGGCTGAGGCTGCTGATTGTGCTAGAGGCTTTTCTCGCTTGCGTAAACCATTTCTTGAAATAATAATGCCTAAAATAGTGCAGCAAGTCTTCAGGTTCCTCTCTTTTTTATGCATGCAGAATTAGGCAGCCAGGATTGGAGATGTACATCTGCATGCTGGCTGGCTATTAGCACTGGATACCTGAATATCTGTGTGCAAAAGCGGTCGGATCCTGGTGCCACCAAACTCACGGAATTGGTGCTGTGTGTTCGATCCCCAAAAGCAGTTTGTTAGCAGGGTCTCTGTGGTTCAGCGTTTTCTTATACATATAGACGTTAACAGTAAAGAAAGGGGCCAGACTTCTTGGGATAATGCACTTGATGGTGATAAAAATGTTTCCATGGAGCTTTACAGCAAAACAAAAATTGCTGCCCTTTATCTGATGTGCACACATTTCATACTTGCAATATGTCTAAAGTGATTTTATGACTAAATCCTGGGAAAAATGCAAAGAATGCTTGGCTAGAAGCATACTTTTCCAGTAAAAACACAACATGGCTTATTAACTGCGGCACTTGGAGAAGGCTATTCAACATGAAGTGCATTTTTTTTAGCTCGAGACCGAAAACATGTGTTCAGATATACGTTTTCTTTGGCTTCAGGCACCAATTTGACTGACTACATTACAGAGGGGTCTCCAAACCCTTTTAGTGTACACTAGCTTCAATACAAACGAAGTGGTATTCTATTAAACATGCCACGGTACTGCAGCTGAAGGCAAGGTTAAAACCTCCTGACTTTTTCAGAATATATTAAGCAGAAATAATGGAAACAAAAAGCTCCATTAGGTACCTCGTTAAGATTTTTGTAGTTGCTGATCAGCAGCCTTGTTATGGCAACACTTTTCAAAGTCACTGCAAGAAATGTTAATTGTGGCAATGGCGGGTGGGGACAGCGCACAATGAACTGCAGGAGCAGTACTATTAGTGTTACCGTGAGAACAGATTATGCCATTTCCATTCTATCTTTGAATTCTGGTGGGTGTAGGGTGATGTGACTCTGAGTGATGTCAGATTACCCAGCCTACATTTTTCTTGGAAAGATGCTCCTTCCTCCACTTCTCTTGCAGGAGGGCTTGTAAATACTGCACTTAGGAAATTTCAGCTTTACCAGACTCTGAAACAATCCCCGGGGTATCTGAAATTTTTTTAGTTGGGCAACTGGAAGCTGTACGCTTATTAGATATCTGGGAATACCAGAATATGCTCACGTGGGCTTGTGAAATGGTAAGAACTGATAACAAGGCGTAGTTTTCTGCATTAATCCCCAGGAAACAGGACTTCACTCTCCCCAATGCGGGCTGAAATCCAGACAATCTCCACCACATTTGTAAGCGGGTCACAATGTCACTCCTCTTCTCTCCCATTAAAAAACTAATTGTAAAAGCTTTTGTCTCTAATCTGCAGCTAACAAACTGGCGACTCTGCACAAAGGGGACGAGTGCAACTCAGTCCAACCCGCCCAAAGTACTCTTATCTCCACAGTGTGCAACTACGATACGTGAAACTGCCCAGAATGCAACCTGTCAGGAAATGCAATCAAAAACTGGGTTTTGCTTTGAAACAGATGGGGATTTGCACACCTCTGCTCCCCGCTCCCTTCCCCAGTATCCCACAAGAAGCCATGCAGCAGAGGGGTGCACAGGGGCACACAACCATGCAGGGCTGCACACCCAGCACCAGGCACTAACCCTCGCTTGTGCAGCAGGCAGACATCTCCCAGGCGGCTCCGCTAAACGCAGATAGAGCGAGCAAATTTCCTCCCTCCCGGCTCCAGCACATGCACAGAGGCTGCAGGACAGGGGCCAAACCATGAAGATTACTCAGTTTACATTTGAGCCAAAGAGAAATGATTTTAAACTGCAGTCAGGGCTAAAACATGCTCCCTCCTCTCACTCCTGAGGCACTTTTCCCAATCACGTGGATAGGTCATGCTGGCACTGGCTCTGTTCAACCAGGTGGGTTGCGTTTGTTTTTTTTTTTTTTTCCCCCTATCAGGGACTGCGGACTGTGCTCCTGTGAGAGAATAGAGCGGGATAGATTGTTTATTACTCTTTTTTGTTGTGCTGCCCCAAGTGGGGAGGCAGAGATGCTGGTCTGGTTCAGTTTATCACAATATACCAAAAGCCTGACATTTCAACTCACTTTGGCAGCATACATGAGGGTGGGCATACTCCCTGCCCTCCCCCTTCCACACGGGAAAGTAACTCCAGTAACACTCCAACGAGTAAAAACCACCTGGAAACAGACCCAGCATCAAGCCCGGAAAGAAAGACATCAAACTCTGTTGATTTCTGCTGCTACTGAACTCCTGCAGGACCGAGCTGGGATGCACTACACAGATCACCTCCTTTTCTATGAAAATCCCTTGCACAACACTACTCTCCCCTTCATACTGCATCAGACAAGCTCTTAGTGATACTAAAAGTGGAGGGCTGCTGATGCCACAGCTACGAGATGGTGCCTACATTAATCATTTCACCTCCTGCTCTTTAAATGCTTGAAAAAGCTCCCTCTCAGAATGAAAAAAAGAACTGCACATGCCATGTTCAGAAGCATTTGTTTCTTTTCTGAAGTAAACACAGGAAATGAATTATTCTTTTTCCTACAGAAAAATATGATGCAGGGTTTTATTCACGGGGTTAAGACAAAAAGGAAAAAAAACAAGAAAAAACATATCTGAAATCCACAATTTTGATACTTTCTATTTTAACATCTTTCCAACATGCACTGAAGCTTTAAAAATTAATTCTGAAACTCGCAGAAAAAGAATAAAAAGTAATTTTCAGGTTTGATGATACTTCCCTCACACATACACTCTTACATAGAACACATGCAAACTTTTCTATTCGAAAAGTCATTCATACAGGGAAAGAAGTCTTTCCCCAGGTGTGCACAGAAATCCCAGTTACACTACTGGAAGGTGGAAGGACGGAGAAACCAGCTAACACAGTCCACACCTGTGTCAGGAAGCACTGACAGCTCATCTCAAAAATGTGAATACTCAAATGTGATGGGAAAGTAAGAGTAACACCACCCTTCTCTGAGGTTAGTCTGCTGGTAACTACAGGTTAATATGTGCACGTGTAAAAGGCAAAGACTGTTTCTCATACACAGAGATGTGTTTTTATTCATCTTGAGGCTGGTGTGCAGGGTTCTCCCTCTGCTGCACAATTTTACCCCTCATGATCATCCCTCGGTTCCTTTTGTTTCTGCCTGATTCTCCTATAACCTTTCGGTGCCTGCTCTTTACTCCTGAAATACACTTACCGCTGAGCCATTTATATCTCATCCAAGATGCGCATCTCACACTTGGCACACCTGATGAGCCCTAAAGGGAGCTGCTGCCACGTGAGGCTGATTTGCTCTACACTTAGTGCCACCTCATCCGTATCAGTGTCCCATTTACCTTTACAGTTTCAACCCAGACCCACTGATGCGCCACCCGCAAATGTCAGGATGAGCTCTGAGTTGTCTGTTGCTCACTTCCTCTGCCTCTTAGATCTGCGAGGGAATCTTTGAATATTCTGCTGACCCACTGAAATTTTTCTGGTGCTTCTTAATTTTTGGGTGCTTACCCTGATCTATAAACCAATCCCTTGCACATTGTGGTTTGTTAGAAAAACGTAAGCAATTTTTCTCCGAGCATCTTTCTCGCTCCTTT
>VYZQ01064770.1:41983-52575 GCA_013400655.1 Mystacornis crossleyi | reverse complement strand
TTTAAGTAACTTTCAGCTGAGAAGAATGTCAGACTGACTCCTCAGGAGACCAAGGTATTTCAGAGCGAGAAGCCAAGCACAAATCCCTTCCTCTAGGAAAAGTGAAAGGTGAGCTCTCCATCCTCTTCAAAACTGCATCCTCTTTCAGTCTACCTTAGCTGCTGAAAAGTCCCTGTTCACCAAACTGATGTGCTGCTGGGCAGGTACAAGACCCAACCTGTCCACACAAATCCCTTTGACGGGCAGGACTCAAATCCCTAGATCAAGCAGGGTAAGTCACACTGGTAAAGAGGTTGCTCTCTACTTCTATGCAGTCCCATACCTCCGTGGATGATGAACAGAGGCAGTCCTAGACAATGTGCCTATGTAGAAAGGCTTCAGCAGAGAGCCACAGGGAGCCAGAAAATACAAACTCTTCTGCTGCTGGGCAGGGCCAGGTGGAGCCTTCCCAGCAGTCAGTCCAAGCAATCACACCAGCAAAACGTCCCTGGCTGAATTGTGCCCACACAGCCAAGACAGCTGGCAAAAGTGAGTATCTCACTTCTCACTCCCCCTCTGGGGGAGGACAAGACTCTCTCTGTCTTGAAGGGGAAAAAAATCAGAATCCTGGCCTTCCAGTTCTGCTGTCAGCAGTGCTGAAATCCTCATCTGATTCCATAAGAAGAAGAAAGTGGCACCAGAGGAGCAAGAAGTGCAGCAGTAACAGGTAGCCACTACCCCACAAGCCTTCCAAACCACTCTTTTCAGTTGCATGATTTCTCCACCTGAGAAATTAAACTGAGCAAACGAAAGTCTTGCCATACTCTAAAAAATTCACTCATTCAGAGGCAAACAGGTTGGCTTCCAAAGAGAAAGCTATGCATGAGCCACAGAAATGGCTGCTAAGGAAGGCAGCGTGCAGTTGAGCCATTAGGTTAGAATTAGTGCACCAAAGGATGGGGAAGACAGGCATTTCATAGAATATTCTGTTGTGGTTTAATTTCACCTGGCAACTAAGCATCACAGAGCTGCTCGCTCTCTTTCCCCTGGTGGGATAGGGCAGAAAATTGGAAGGATAAAAGTGAGAAAACTCGTGGGTTGAGATAAAGACAGTTCAACAGGTAAAACAAAAACCGGGCACACAAGCCAAGTGAAACAAGGAATTCATTCACCACTTCCCATCAGCAGGCATGTGTTCAGGCAGGAAAGCAGGGCTCCATCATACATAACGTTGTCTTGGAAAGACAAATGCCATCACTCTGAATGCCCCTCCCTTCCTTCTTCCCGCAGCTTTATATGCTGAGCATGATGCCATATGGTCTGGAATGTCCCTTGTGTCAGCTGGGGTCGGCTGTCCTGGCTGTGTCACCTCCCAACTCCTTGTGCAGCCCCAGCCCACTCTCTGGGGGGTGGTGTGAGGAGCAGAAAAGGCCTTGACACGGTGCAAGCCCTGCTCAGCGGTAATGAAGACAACCCTGTGTTACCAACCCTGTGTTCAGCACAAATCCAAAACACAACCCCATAAAAGCCTCTGTGAAGAAATTTAACTCTATCCCAGCCAAAACCAGCACAATTCTTCTGAGATCTAACTGTAATGACAGACAGGACCATTTAGAAAATATCTCAAAATCTGAGTCTAGCAGATCTGCTTACAGAAAATCTCAAAGATAATAGAGGGAGGATCATACTTTCTGTTGAATTCTACTTAGCAGGACTTAGCAGAAACACAGCTCCTGTTTCTATCATTCTTTACCTCTGTTGTGATTTAGCTGCTTCTTGATTGTAGAATGAAATTAAAAAACAAATAAAAGGCAAAGAACACCTCACAAATATGTCTAAAGAATCACTACTTTCCTTGCAGATCTCAAGCATGGGCTTTAATTCAAAAGGTTCACAACCATTTTGAACCATCTTTGTTTTCTACAAGCATACATTTAGGAAGATACAATGCTGTCTGAGAGATGACCCCGACTGCTCCTTTGAAACTGGCTTACAAACAATGAAAACAACAAAAGCACATTAACAAGCAGAAGCATGGTTCATTATTTGCAGGCATTACTCAGTGTTGATAAACACTGATAAAAAAATGAGTAAATCAGGCAACCAAAGCCCAGTGTATTACTAAGTGACGAAATAAACCTTGAAAACCTTGATCTGCAGGCAAAACCTATTCTGAGTTGTTGAAAGCAGCCAGCCAGCCAGCCAGCAGCAGCAGCAGATGATGTGCACAGTGACCAACTGCTACACTGGTTCGCCACCATCCATCACACAAATTGATTAAATATAGTCCGTATTAGTCATTTAATATAGGAGAAATAAAGTCATTGTAATAGAATATAGTTTTCAGGATCGATACTTCCTGCTAAGGAAATAAATGTTTTGACAACACCTTGATATATATTTCTGCCTTGCACCCCATCCTTGTTCTGGTATTTCATTGGCAGCAGGAAATCATTAACCTAGAGACCTGGAAAAGTACAAAACCCAGCTGTAGCATCTAAGCCTATATGAAGCCACACAAATGCTCTTCCTCACTTGGGGAGCTCCTGGGAAGAGGAAACACAGTACTGAAACACCAGGTAGCTGCAGATGCACTTTGCCGACAGCCTGGTCCACACACCGCAGCAGAGCCCTGCACTGGGAACACACCACGCAGGAATGTGTGCCCGCTCCCTGATCTTCTCCTCAGGAAGCATCTGAGAATGCAACTTGTGCAAGCTTCAGGTGAACAGCCATCTCAGCCACAGACCTTCCTCTCTCTAAAACTTCATAGCACGGACTTGAGCTGAAGGAAGTGAAAGGTTTTTCTCCTTAGATTCTCCATGGATTGGCAAAGAGAATAAAGAAACAGCAATCCAAAATCCCACAGCAGCCTGGGGAGGGGGAGATAAACATTTTCATGCCATTCTTTTAAAGAAAACCTAATGGCAAGTAAAAACTGTGAAGGATATTGTGCTGCAAACGTAAGTGACAGAAAAAATTCAGTCAGTTTATTAATAAAAAAATAAAGTCCCTAGTTTTCATCACACATATTGCAGCTTTCTAGCCATGGACTGGAAAATTAGCTTTATGGCCAAAAAAACAAGAGACATAACTATGGAGACCAAGCCCCTACATGAAAAGTGGAATTTAAGAACTTATGACTCGCTTGGATAGAGCAGAAAAGTGAATGAGTAAAACAGGCCTGTTCTGCTCAGTCATTCTCACTTGTAATGGCTGTATGCAGCTTGCCAACAGCTCTTCCTCAGCCGCGGAGAACAGCCTGACGAGCCTGTTCCAAGTGAAGTATAAAAAAGTTTAGCACTAGGTAGTTTTACAGTAAGGCAACTTCTGCTCTCTTTCATTAGTTTTTTGGGGTTTTGTACAACTAGCAGACAGTTACAGGGCAGAAAACTGAACAGAGAGGGATTTTTGTGTTTCCGCAAGGAAATCCCTATGCAAATATATGCTAAAATACAGAGCTCTTAGAAATCCCCGTGTGATTTCCAGACATTGTCAGTGTTGGCACCACGCACAGACAGCACAGCGAGGAGGGAGAGATGCCTCAAAGGTGGCACTCAGACCCCTGCCCAGCGCAGGACCTCTCCTGTGCCTTTGTTCGCTGTAGATCAAATGACTCGAGTGACGTGTCTTCCACCCCTTCCCGCCAGGGACTATTCCACAGTCTAACAGATCTTACTAGATGGAAGTGTTTCTGGATTTCAGCCTGTATTTTCTGCACTAAAATTTATCCCACTACTCCTAGTCATAGGACCTTGGACCACCCAAAACACTTTTTCAAATTCGGGTATTTATAACCCCTCAGGTGCAGCACTGGTAGTTTTAACAACACCCTATTCCTTCACGCTCTTTGTCTCTCACTCACACAAACCGTACATATTTAGTTCTTAATCTTTCTTCTCCTCTCTAGTCCATTAATCACTTTTGTTGCAGCTGTCTGAATTCCCTGCAATTTGCCAAAGTCTTTCTGGTAATGAAAGACCCACACACATATGAACTTTGTATTCCTTAAAGTACTGCCTGATAAAAGACATGGAACTAATATGCATGCACACAGAAACACGCCATTTTCCAAATTCAATCTTTTTATAGAAAGAGCTTAACTTCTTCCTGGCAGGAAGCAAAAGGCATTTGTCTTTTTAAGTTCCCTAACAGAGGTGGAAAAGTCACACACTGTACTCTTTTTTCAGATAAGAAACTGCCTGACTCCCAACTGCTTTCCACAATTGCTCATTCCACCTTGCAAAAGCCCGTATTTATCGATGCCCACCTCTTCCAGTTCTTTAAGGAATCTCACATTAAAACTTCATGTTCTGGTTTTCAGAAATCGTTTATCTCGCCTTCAGCAACAGTTCAGTGAGAGTTGCTCAACAGCAACCTGTACCCACCCCTTGCTCTCTCCTTTGCCGACTTTTTGCTAAAAAAAAAATGGTCAGGGAGGCAGGTCGCAGATATGAATAGAAAAATCCAACATTCCCTTTCCTTAGATTTTTAGAACTTCATGTTGCTGATGAACAAAACAATGCAGAGAAGGCAGAATTTCCTTTGGGACGCAGAGTAAAACTTTTGCCACCCTGATGCGGAAGTGCACCTATGCTCCACCAAAGATCCTTGGCTGATTTTGGACAAATGTATCACTGATCTCTGTGCATCTGCTACCTTCTCCCAGAAGGGGCTTTTATATAGAATATATACTTTAAAGCATTTAACCTTGAATACTTTAAAGGCTATTCAGTAACTACCAACCACTGCAGAAGACCAACTTCCTAGCTATAGTTTGGGGTCAGATATACAATAAAGACCTTGATTTTGCTGTCAGATGTGACTTCATGTGATTTTAAGTTCTACTTAATTGTGGCAAGAATAGGAAAAAAATGGGTAAAAGAGTGCATATGACATCCAAATGCACTTTAAAATGAACATTCATTGACTGCAAGGCAGGGAAGAGGGAGAGAAGTCTTTGCAGGTTGATGCCACTTACCTGCAGGCAAGTTCTTTCCTCTAGTAAGACAACTGTGAGTATCTAGCATTAGAAGTAATTTTCTTTCTTACAAATGCCTAGGGCATTTTTATAGCAGAGCTGCAAAAAAAAGCCAAACCCCCAAACATGCTCAAATAGCCACTGAACACCAGACTATTTCCGTTTTTAGTCTATTTGTAGGTTTACACTATCCAACGCACATTAAGAAGACGCCCAAAACTCTGCTCTACTCACTTGTTTCATACTAACAAAACATGTACATGCAAATATCCTGAGCATAAAGAGAAACTCCTAAAGTCATTATGACATTATTTGTACCCTCAAGCAAGTCATAATTTGTATGCATCCTGCCAAGTACTTTCTGTCAAAGCTAAAGTAATTATTGAGAAGTATGAAAGCAGGTGTCACTTCTGGCAAGTTGTAAGATGGCTTTATATTCTCAGTTGCAATGGGATAAAAATGATTCCTAAAAAGAGCATAGCAGGCTATTACTTTACATCCAGCATATATGTGAAACATAACAGTTGCTGCCTGCACTTTTTTTTTCTTGTCTTTGGTATTTAATTAAAGATTCGAGCTCCTAAAAGACAAAACCTAAAAATATGTGCAAAATCAATCCCATTTTGCATAATTTCTATTTAGTTTCATAACCAACTGTCAAGCCATCTGACCCTCATTTGCATGTGCTACAAGGCAGGCAGCCGAGCTCGCTTCCACCACAGCGAGACACAGACTTTGTCCCCACTCACTCCCACACACGAACCTCCGGCTTCTTGGATGAATCTCTGCTAAAGCACTTCAGGACAGAGGGGACAGCAATTGTTATGATTATGGGGCCAAAACCTTTCCAACTTGGGTGCCTAAATTTAACCACCTAACTCCATCTTTAGGCATCTGAATAAGCTGCTAGTGTTTCAAGGGTGCTGGGTGCCCAGCATCTCCTACTTGTTTCTGTCAAACTTGCCAAAAAGAACATCTGCCTTCAATTAATTTCGAGAGCTGCAGGTATGCAGGACCTTTGAAAACCATCCCGCTTATTTCAGTTTCTAGATATAAATCCAGGTGCCTACCTCTAGGCAGTCAACTTTTAAAATGCTGAAAAAGAAAAAAGTACTCTTATTAAATAAATAATAAATATAAAAAACCCCACACGCAGATATTCTCAAGGCCTTTGGAGTCTTGTGCCATACTTGACATATGACGTGACAAAAAAGAAAGTAGATCTGATTTTGTCAGAAAGTAGCACTTCATGCTGTAACTGGAGTACATACAGTGCTAGTAATTAACATAATTATAGGAAGGAAAGACATTCTGGGAAACTTTCTTCAAAAGCTGCTCCTCTTCCTCACATAAGCAGCTAAGCAAACCAACCCCCCAAAGTAGTTGTATTTATGCTAACAGTTTAGGGAAATTGTAAATTTACTGGTGTATTTATTATGCAAGTTTATTTTATTTTTCTTTCATTCAGCCAGACACCCACATTCTTGACAGTGTAGAACTCGAAAAGATTCTTTTTTATTTAAAAACTGCAAAGAGAAGAAAAATACAGGCTACCACCTGCCTCTGCAAATCTTTCACACGTGCATTTGTGCGTCTGAGCACGAAGCAACTGACTATCCTGTTAAGAGAAATATTCAAACACAGCAGCAATATTCCACCCTACAACAGGGCACTGACTCAAAAGGCAACATGACAACACACGTCTGCATGTGTATTAAATGCTGTTCTGCATCAGAGACCAGGAATGCCTTGCGGTAAGACCAAGAGATGTTCTCCCTACGGCTGATCGGAGAAGGTCCTGGCTGCAGAACAGAGTGCTGTCGGACTCCGTAAAGAGATTCGCTGTTCTGGGGCTGTCCTATTTCTATTCAGGACATGCCAGGTAAGGTGTATGCATGTATGTGCCTTCCTTATGAGCATGCAGGATCACATCTTTGCTTTGGATTAGAAAAAAATGGCACAAACCAGGTCTACAATACATACACACCATGCATTTAGTCTGTACCTGTGCAGGGGAAAGGCTCATACTGCCACATCTGAATCCACACAGTTTCAGACACTGTACTATATCCTGAACTAAACCACCAGAGGCACAGAATTCTCAGAACAAAGGAAAAAAAAAATCATCATTATTACTGTTATTATTAGTATTTCATTTTCTAAAAAAAAAAAAGCCTCAGATTCCAAGCCCAGATTCCAGGTTCAATCTCTAGATGAGAAGGGAAGGGGGAAGGAAACTACCCCTGGGGAAACATATTTATGGAACTTCTACATAAGCCTCATGTAACTACAAGGGATAGGACAGTACTCCACAAAGGTCTAGTTTCCGCCACGACCAGGATGACACCTGGCTCAGCCCTGCCTCCAGCATCCTGAAGAAGCTGCAATTTGCTGTTACCATTGCTGTCATTTCAAAATTTCTCCCACAGTGACCACATGGGCCACCACTTCTGTGCCACGCCACATTCCCAGAGCTGGTGCTGCCCCAGGCCTCGGCGTGCAAGCTCTCCACAGTCAGGACGGCACTGGAGGATTTATCCCATCTATCTTCAGTTTCCAAACACTGTTCCCAAATCTTAAGCACAGGCGTGCAGGCAGTCACCACCTCCTCCTCACCCACAGGAGCCCCAAGCAGGCTACAGCCGAGCTCACTTTGTGGCCATGCCATGGCAGGCAAATCCCCACACCTGCTCCAGCGGCTTGTTGAAAATGCGTTTTTAATCTTTGCAGAGTGGCAGCTGTTCCTTCCACCCATCAACAGCAGCCACATCTTGCTGCCACTCGCATCAAGGCAGGGGAGAAATGCAAAACTGCTGCCCCGCCACTGCCGCCAGATGCAGCCGCAGAGAAACCTGACCTGGTGAAGCAGCCAAAGCCACCGAGCTCTGGCGGCACACCAAGGAGATGCTCCTTCTGTGCCTCCTCGTGCTGTGTCTCAGTTCCTCTCATGGTGCATGCAGGAATGGGAGCTGGGTACAGAGTGCATCCACCATGTTCCCTCCGCGCGCTGGAACAGGATCTGCTTTGCAGTCCCACCCTGCCCTTCCCACAGCACGCGACCTGCCAGAAGCATAATGGGGCTACAAGGATGATGTAGGGGTAAGAGTGTCTGGTCTTTCTCTGATACACCAAGCAGCTGCTTGACATGGCGCATGTGGGAGATTTGTGCATGGGATGATGTCTGCCCAAGTGTGAAGGGGAGAATCCGTCTCACCACCAGGGATGCCTCCTTCCCTTGTTTCAGTTTGGACCTACAGCTATAGCTCTTTTGCTTCATGGGGATTGCAGTACAGCACAATTAAATACTCTGCAACTTTATCAAATAACCTCTTTATGGGCACGCACAGATGTTGGACGAAGGGCTGTAGATTGCCCACCTTGCTCAGGAGCAGGCGGCTGAGATGCTGGCCAGGTGCTCTGCCCTGGCTCATCTCCACCGCCGATGGTCACTACTCCTTACACTGCTCTTTACAGCTGTGCAGCCTTCAGTGCAGCTCTGTGCAGACAGACCAGCCAAGGGGCTGGCAGTGCCCACCTGGGTGACTTTTCGAGGAGGAAGCTGCACTTGGGATTCACACAGGAAGGCATGAGAGCGGCCACCTACACACACCCTGGTCCCCCCATGGCTCCCCCAGGCTCCGGGAGTTGGCCTGAAATAACAACATTACTAATTTTCCTTTGACATTCCCAAACTGAGGAAACAGAAAGAGCAGCCAAGCAATAGGAAGAACCAGAGAAGGCCACCGCATATTTATTTGTCATATATTATGCTTAGGAGAGCAATACGCCCAACAAGCTATCACTCATCAAAGCAAGTTTTTGCTATGTGACAGAGCACTGCACTACACTTCAACAGAAGCATTAACTGGACACAGGACGAGAGGGGGTCTCTGCTGCTCCTCCCCTTCGCCCCTCTCCAATTTCATCATTCTGATCACCTTGTCTCTTGGATTGTCTCTTGGAAAGGGAAATATTTTTTTTAGTGCACAGGACAGGATGATACTTTAGGACTTAACAGGAAAACCCCTACCCAACACAAATGTGCTTCTGGTAAGGAACTTCTCTGCTAAATTTTGGATGAACCACACAAGACCAAACATGTGCATACCTCCTCAGTACCTCATCAGAGAGAAAACACAATGGCAGTGGGATGTGCAAAGCAAACCCATGTGCTCTGGGTCCTGGCAGTATAGGCTCACAGCTGCAGCTCCTGGTGCTGGCCTCTGAAGACCTGTAATTCTTTTAGGAAGGCAGCAGGACTCCAAGGAAGTCTCATTTGCTGTTCCTGAATCGTTTCTTTGACAAGAAGTCAGCACACGTAATGAGACCAACAAATGTTTTCTACAAGTGTCCCACTAAGGGGCTGTTCCTGGGAAGATGTGTTGCTCCTGTTGAGACCAGGCTGATGGCGACAGCCCAGATACGCAGGGCTGGGCTGTGCCAGGAAAAGTGAGGGGACAGCACTTACTGTAAGGGAAGTGTTCTCCAACAAGGTTTGGGACAGAAACAGGACTGCATTTTGTAGGTGGAGAGGTAGTAACATCTTAGGGAGAAGTGTTGGTACCTGCAACTGAAATAAACCCAGCCAGTGGTGCTGATTTGAAAGCCCTGACACCTAAAGCACAGACACCTAAGTGTGCTCTTCTGGGTGCTTCTGAAAGTGTCGCTGCCCTGGCTTATCACACCACAGGCTTGTGTCACACAGCTCCGCAACCAAAACACGCGTGTTTTGTGCTTCAGTATCCTGTCACGCAGCGACAGCCGTGAGAAACGCTCTGTTTGCAGGGAGACTGAGCAGCATCACCGTTCTTCCTTCTAGTGCTTGTAAGAAATAGCAGAGAGCTGCCAATGGAACGAAGATATTCCCAAAGGTGCATGCAAAAAAATCACAGGCATGACCCTATTTTTCCCTGCACCTTACCACTCCGGAAACACTCTTTTCAGGGGTTAGTCCACCCACTGCAGTATTTCTCCTAATGACTCACAAAATCCCACACGAGTGCGATACCATTTGCTTGATAAAACCGGCTGCCAAAATGAAACTATACATTTGGTGCTTGAAAAAAAAAGGAGAGAAAAAACTCCCCAACAAGATAAACCCCTACTAGTTGTTATTAGTAGTGAAGTGGTGGAACATGAAAGTGACACTGTGCGGAGCGACATCAAGGCTGATGGCTGCACACAGACCCTGTGCAGACAGGGGTATGAAAGGCCTCTGCTACCAAGAATTTGCCTTCTGTATTGGAACTTACACAGATGTTCACATAATTTCTTGCATGTGAACAGCAAAAGCAGCGCTAGCTTCAAGAATGACGTGATTGTCTGTGTGGTAAGGATGAGAAAAGAAAACTTTCAGGGTGCATCCAGTGAAGCCAAACTGTTCCCAAATGCACTCCTCATGAAGTCAATGACAAAATTCAGACAGGACTTCTTAGCTTCTTTCTTCCTCTCATTTAAATTAAATTACAGTCAAGAATCTTAGGAGATTCAGGAGCATGAAACATATTGGAGCATCACAGTGTTCACTCAACACTGCAAAACATTAACTAAACTTGCTCTGAGAAATGTTTTGACTATTTATAGAGAAGTCAAGGGGTAAAAAAAAAGAAGATGCTTGCTGGGCTGTTGGGTT
>VYZQ01064770.1:21370-41383 GCA_013400655.1 Mystacornis crossleyi | reverse complement strand
GGTTGGGTTTTTTTGGTTGGTTTTTTTTTTGGCAGACTTTATTTGAAAGCAGCCAAACTCCCTTCTGCTTCTGAAAGGCAAGCTAACAGAGCACTGAGGTCACAGGAAGAGAGTACTTAAGGCTGTGCTTGAATTCGGGACAACCTTTTACCAGGTGCTTTGACCAAAACGTGCCGAACTCCAGCTTAAGCCCTGCCTTAAGAAGCGATGCTGCTTAAACACTGCCTTAAAGAGACATATTTCCGTCAGGCTGCTCCTGAGCAGCCGTGGTAGGAC
The DNA here is from genome assembly GCA_013400655.1 of Mystacornis crossleyi. NCBI lineage: Eukaryota > Metazoa > Chordata > Aves > Passeriformes > Timaliidae > Mystacornis > Mystacornis crossleyi. The sequence goes on along the minus strand of VYZQ01064770.1, from coordinate 41,107 downwards.
TCCATCCCAAACTCTACTGCAGGTTAAAGGCTGACATTTCATTCACTTCAAGGGATGCAAGGTCACGGCACGGGAAATTAAAACACCCTGCACTTCTTTTGGGTGCCCAGCACCCCTCAGGATGGAGCTGTCATACAGCTCTGATGAAGTGGGAAGGGATGCTGCAGCAAATTTACTCTTGTGACAACTAAATCATGTACAGAATTTTTAATTTGGTCCGTTTTCACAGCAGAAAGGATAAAAAGTTTGTGTTCAAACAGCTGGCTGGAGAGAACATGCAGCATGTGAAGGCCAATGTCAGAAAATTCCAATTAATTTCATTTAGGATTTTGGTTGTTTTTTCCGGTTTGACATATGAGATGAATTCCTGATGTGAACCAAAACCTACATGAGGAAAAAGGCAGGTAAGGTAATTTCAGAGGTACCTTATAGCAACACCTAAAAAGCATGCATGTTTCTCCCAACATAAAACAGACTGCAAAGGGCTCTGAGAATCCGTTTGCACGTTGTCCTCCCTAGAAGAGCTTTAATATCACCAGAAACCTCAAATATGCTCCCACTTTCCTTCTCAGCTGGGCAAAACAACAGGTCTTAAGAGCTGCTACTGGTTCCGTGAACTCAAAGGCTGTGAAACTGCACCACCAGCTGCCTGCAGCATGTCGCCCTCCCCTGTACACTGCTCTAACGATCTGAGCACAAGAACTCTGTATCACCTCCAAGTCCTGACATTTCCTCAAGCAAAGAGTAACAAAGAATGAAGTAAGACAGCAGAAGGGACTTACTGTGGAAAGCTGAGCAGCACCAAACAAAACTGCTAATGTTCTTTTGGCAAAGCAAAAGATTTGTATAACACTTTCTCCTCCTACTGAATGCATTTACTCTTAAAAATCTATTTCCTCTGACACTATTTATTGCTGCACATTACTCGATGGTTCAAAGAAACTGCATGGAAAATCACAACATTACGCTTGTTAAATTGACCCTACAGGGTCACACCACCAGTGCATGCATCATCCCAAGAGGCAAGCCTGCCAAAGTCATGCTGTGCATATCATCACTAAACCCAAGACAAAAATGCAAATTTGGCTGTATCATAGCTGATTTGCATAGCTTTCCATTGCGTTTGTACAACCTTTTTTTGCAAAATGCCAATTTACTTCACTCTCCTACAGCTTATTACCAGTGTGAGGTACTCACAGCTTTTATGCAAGGCAGATTTAGTGGTTAAAACATTAAAAGATATAATTAAATGCCTTTTGGAAATAGAACATAGCCTTCAACTTGATGACATAAGGCACAGAACTTTGACTGGGACACAGAAATGTTAACGCCCCTTTTCAAAGGGGCAGACTTTCCCCCTCTCTTACATGCGAGAGCTGCACAGCTTTTTCTGCTTTTTATCTGATCTGCAAAAGCAGAACTATTTGCTTGCAAACTATGAAGGGCCTGAATCCAGTTACTGAGTACACATTTCACTCACACTGATATCAGAATGGATGGCTGCCAGTTTGGTGTCTTGGCTGGCATTCAAACATGCTGATTGCTGAGCCTGCTTGGATTCCGCAATCATGATTAAAAAAAAAAAAAAAAGAAGAAGAAGAAGAAGGAAAAAAAAATCCCCAAACGCAAAACAAATAAGCCTCCACAAACATTTCTGAGATGCTACTGGGCTAATTTTCCCTCTCTCCTGTCTTTTGTAAGCTCAGTCTCTGGAAGCGAATGCATGTAAGTAGCACTCTTTGTCAAGAGAAGCAAATAGGAGTTTGGACTTTATCTCCAAAGCTACGATACAACGAACATTAGATCCTTCCTAGCCAAGAAATTTTCACACGTGTAGCAGGGGCCAGCCCTCATTAAAGTCAGCAGCGGAGAAAAAGATCTGTTTATGCTTCTGTATCCTCGCTTGAAAAAACGGAGAAAAAAAGCAAGAGAATGAAAAGCTTGAAATGCTCTGCGACTGATGTCACAGCCGAGTGACAGGGAACAGAGAGGTTCTTTGCCTTACACATACCTATTTTTTCCTTCTTTCTTCCTCACTAGTTACTACCAAAATCCACCAGGTTGAAAGGATAGCCAAGAGCTCTTTGAAGCCCCCCTTTTGAGCTCTCAAATATCCCATCTCTGGGCGCGCTGCTTGGCATGGCTGGCGTTGTGTGAGCCCTGCCTTCTCTGGCACGGAAGCAGACGCTGTAGATCAGACCACTCAGACATTTCAATTGAACCTGACAGGTGTTTGTTAATAGGCTCTACAATACGTTTGGGAAGGGCTGCCTGGAATTGTAAAATGCTTTATTACAACAGTTTAACAAGCCCAGTGCACACAGTTCAGTGTATAATTTTGTAAAGCTGTAAATGTAAGTGACCAAAATCTGAACCGTATGGCAATACACATGTAGCCTATACCTAACCCGATTAATGACAAATGCAGTCATACAGTATCTGTACAACTAGAGCTGATCCTGACAGGTCAGTCTGGGAGCCTCTCTGCTCCTTGCAGAATGTGTCGTCCATGTATTAGCACAATTCACAGAAACCAGGTATATCTATTCGGTGATAACTGCCTGGACTAATTATTAGAGAATTCAACTTATGCTAATTTGCCTGAGGGGAGGGGAGCATAAAATTAACTTGACACATTTATTTAACTTTTTACAGTATTGTTATTACTTAAAATTTACGACAGCATTGTGCCCAGAGGGCCCAGTTAGGATCGGAATCCCACTGTGCTCAGCATCCCACTGTGTGTCTGTGAATATCCTCCCAGCATAATTTCGAGGCAAAGGCCCCATCCCTGGGTAGTGGTTTGACCAAACTGTTATGCAAGTGTTTGCCCCAAAGACAGGGAGTGAGGCCATGGAAATAGTAGGCACAAGTGATGTAGGTGCATAAAGCCACCACATCCTACCATGCACTGGCAGCCCCCACCAAAAAACATTTCTATTTTTGAAGAAAGTGACTGTTGGGTCACTTTGGATTTTACTATTAAAACACATCAACACAAGCAAGCCCTCTTATCTACTGCTGTGTTTTCTTGCATCTGTCTTATAAACAGGACCCTCATTCAATGAATGAAAAAAATCCCATGTGGGGTAAAAGGCCCCAGAAAAGAAAAATATACAAGTCAGTAACTGATCCAGGGAATTGTCAAAATCTCACCTCTTATTTTAGATACACAATGTGCGACAACACATATTTTCCTTGCAGTGAACTTAGACGTACCCTTTGAAGGATATCTGCCTAAGAAAAGCAGCTAGCTGTTCCACCTGCCTTCATTTCTGGATGTACAAATGCCAAGCCTGAAAGGTCGCCATTTGGATGATCATAAGAACTGATTGTCCTTGTCTAAGTTGGCCTTTTCATTTATATTCGATATGCTTAACCTCACTGAACAACTGTACTGGTCAGACTAATCAATATGCTCTCATCATTTTAGCTGGAACACATTCAAATATTTTACAATATTTCATCAGAAGTAGGGAGAATGGTAGCTTTTCTGAGTTGGGACCTTAGAATTAAACTACTCAGAGTACTGGCCAGCACTAAGTACACAAAGGAGTGAAAAAAGAATTGCTGAGAAAGGGAATGGTGCCTTCAGGAGTCATTAGAAGACTGTCAGAATTAGAAGAATATTAGCATTAGCAGACCATCTCCTCCTCTGGCTCTTTGACAGTGTTTTAGAAACAAGCCATCCACACTGTATGCTCTTAGTGTTTGCTGGCGCTATAGGGCACCATACAAAAGTCAGCGTGGTCTAACTTTCAAGAAGCCTCAGAGGCTTCTCAGCTCAGGGGCAGGGGAGATATCAGCAAACATGCTCCATTCTCCAATCTTCCTCACACCCCAGAAAGAGCTGCAATTAGCCCATACATGTAAAGAAAAAAATAGAAACATCAGAAAAATATTCACTTGTGTCCTAACAGCCTTATTTCAGCCCTGCACTTCAGCTGGGGTGAAAGCAAGCACACTCACCTTTAAGGCTGTTGTTCCTCCACAGCTAACTTGTCTCTCCGTGCCCAAACACTACAAAGACCTTGGAGCAAGTTTAAACCAAATTCACACACTGCTGTAGCAGACGGAGTTAGGTCTTTTTCAGAACTGCAGGAGTTTATTGCAAAATGTGAGTTTGCTTAATGAGTCTTCTGCTAACCTTCTACTTTCCTCCGCTTCTCCTTCTGCTGCAGTTCAGTGGAGCTGTTTCAGGGTTCAATTAAATATGTCAAGCCTTTTACATGCAGCTGCAATCTTGCAACACAAAGTGACACAGGGGCAGATGAAAGAAAACGAATCTATGATTTAGCCACACACAAATTCTGTGTATTTTGCATATCACTCATGAAACAAACTGGCAGCCCACACCAAGAAGACTTCTGTCTGGGAAGAAAGTGACATTTGAGTCACCTTTGTTTTTCTCATTAGCTATGAAGACATCAAACATCCCCTCCTGCCTAATGGCTCCTTTTTTTGCTTCTATCTTATGAACAGGGCACATTATTTCTGCGGTCCTTTAGAGCACTGCCTGCTTGACTCAGCACTGGGACATCTCGTGGTGCTTGCAGATTGTCCCACACTGATGAAGTGAGTAAGGTGCCACCCATGGCTCTGCTGAGCTGCCATCCTGGCAGGATGCTGCACCACTCTAGCTGTTCATACCAGAAGGGTACATAAAGGTTTAACAGGTCTGTGAAATGCTGTTCCTGCTGCCAGCAGAAAGCACCAGCTTTGCTTGCTGCTACCCATCCCCCTTTCACATTGCCACTTTCTGCTGAAGAACAGGCTTCTGAACTCTGTCGACTTTTTGCCCTGCAGGCCACACTGTGCCCTTGCTAGAACTGTGAGTGAGACACTTTTGGTTAGATTATGCAGCGAGACAAACTTCTTGGAAGGGGGAATTTCGTCCTTTTAACCTCTTACTCCTTTTAATGGCTGGTTCTGTTCGTTTTAATTTCCAAAATAACAACAACATCGATTGTTTGACAACAGGCCTTTATCAGGTTTTAAAAAAAAAAATCAAATTAACCTGCTTACTTCAAAGCCATGCTCTCTTAATTTTAGCTGGCACATCATGAACAAAATGGTCTAGAACTAACCTCAAACAGTCATCTGGAGAAAAACAACATATTTTCCCGTGTCATCACCACTATAGCACATACTAACCACAACTATTCAGCCTGTCAATTTTCAGTTTGTATTATGATAACTTTACCTAAAAGCATTTCATGGTTCAAAAACAGCAAGTGTAGTGCCAAGGAAACATTTGCTGAACTGACGAGCATGGCAACACTGGTGTGAGGAATATACTTTCTGCAAAATAGGAAGCAGATTAAAAAAGAGATTTCACTGGGAACAACGGACTTTTCAGAAATTCCCCAAAACAGTGCTTCAGGTTGCCTCTAATCCCACAAGCTAGGTTTAGTTTGGTCCTCAGAGGTGAATTTTCCACAAAAATCTCCAAGAACTGTGATGAATGGGAAGAAGAACACATGAATCTTTTTTACATGCATTGGTATTTCCACTGCCACACAGAGGAAGGTTTTTCATGTCCACGGAGCATTTAAGAGAAGTAAAAAAATACAGATTCACGCAAGTCTGGACACGGGAGTATGTGAAAGGCACAAAAGCAATGCATTTTAGAAGGACTTTTGGCTGTGCAATGCCCATGATTCACAAGGAACCAAGCATAACACAGGCTTTGGTTACTTTCCTCATTTTATGGAGGACAAAGCAAATCTCTCATAAATGAAGCAGTGTGGCTCGAATTCTATATTAAAACCCCCTCAACTTTGACAATCATATGCCCACACTCAGGCTTCAAAAACATTCTTATGTTACAACACTGCCCAGTGTCATCACTCGAGAAGCAAATGAGAAGTCACTGCATAACTTCCCAGTGATCCAGAGCAAGGAGAGGATTGTTGCAACATCAAGAACTGTAACTGTATGCTTAGGTAGGGACAGCAAACCAAGTAAAAAAACCTAAACCAAATGAAAACAATCGAAAAACCCTTGAGAAGCCTACAAAAACACTCTGCAGGCTATGCTACTACTCTCTTCCTTGTAGTGATTTGCCCAAAGTTGGGCCAGGGTGACACCATGCAGGTTTGTACAATAAATGAATTGGTAGCTTTGCTTCTGCGGGCCGCAAGAGCAGCCTGAGCCGCTTTGCTTTGTGACTTCCTAAGGTGCAATTTAGACCCTTGAGGGCAGCTTTACTCCTAGGGATGAGCAGGAATGCATTTCCCCTTCTTGGTTTTGGTGGGAGACACAGTGAAGGTGAGGCATTTTCCCTAAGGACAGCCAATTTCAATGCCCGCTGGACTCTAAATGAGCCTCCTTTAAAGAGCAGTTATTAAGCCAGGCATTGTTCCCTACTCCTTATTTTTTATGAATTAGGAAGGATGTGTGTTCCTGTGCATTCTCTCTGGACAGACCTTCTGCCTGGAAAGATGTAAGAAATATTAAGAAAGGGGTAATGATGGGGGGAAATGGGTAGGATCCTGCAAGTGAGCTTTCATTTATTTCAGAAGTGAGCAGTTATTCGTCTGCGGTGCCCCACACCCAAGCCTTACAATCTGAGACACAAGTTCGAGCAGATCTTCCATGATCTCACGGTGAGTCTGAGATAAACCACGTCCAGCGTTCACAAAGCACACACCTGAGCCCCTCCACAGCTCCTACAGCAATTCCTGTCACTGAATGTACTGCTGCTAACATGCCCTGTGCTCCCACTCCAGATGCCAAAGCCGTGCTCTGCACAAAGCCAGGACTGTATGGTGCCCAGGCACAGGTGCTGTTAGCTGTATTTTCCCCTCATCTCACGGAAGCTTTAAGGGAGCCACTAGGTGAAAAGCAATAGCACTGCAAGTTGTGTCCACCCACTCAATAAACTAACATCCATTTTTTATGCAAGTATTGCAGCTCAGCAGTTGTACTATGGAATCCCACAAAGTATGAGACTTCCTTAATTTAGAAAAACTGCATACTATGTCAACTACTGAAAATCTTGGTGTGCAGCAGAAAATGTTTTGAGTCAACAGACTGAAAAGTAGATTTTTGTTTGATTTTGCAGAGCGTTTGATGTTTTCAAGATGAGACTTAAGGAAATGCAGTATTAGATTTGAAATCTTCTCTGTTTAATCTTCTATTATTTTCAGACTATGCAATATGCTTTAGTTGAATTTTTTAAAAATTAAAATCAAAAAAACATGTTTCAGAGTTGAGGCTTTATCATATTCACAGTACTTAGACCTGTACCTAACTTCCAATCAGTCAAGCCAACTGCAGTCGAAAGGACAGAAGGATGTTTAAAAGGTAAGTGTGCCCTGAAGTGTTGTCCTGAACAAGAATTAGACAGAACTATGTATTAGGTGTCTCTAAAATAGGTCTTTCATGTCTAATAATAAGTACAGATCATAATATACATTGTGTATCAAAGGGTAGCAAGAGCTACATGTCTTGAGGAAGAAGACTGAACAGAGAAGAACTAAAAGCCTCTGGGCATAAGATGTGATTGTTTTATTAGAAGGAAGATTATCACATAGAGGCCAAGGATAAAGTTGAAACTTGAAAGGAATATGAGTCAGGGAAGCTGTTCCAGATGGCAGAGCCATGTGGGATGTGACTACACCATCTACTGTGGAAATAATGAGGAAGAAATGAAAACTTAAGTGTTGCAAGAGCATATAGGACTGACAGTAAAATAAGAACGAACTGAGAGCAGTAGAAGGAAATTAAAGGCAGAGTGATGAGTCCTTCAGAAATTCTGAAGTGCAGCAACACCACTTCAATCAGCCAATACAAAAAAGGCTCAGTCACCTTGCTTCAGACAAACCCAAACATCTCAGAGTTTCAGTGCCTGTCCAGAGCACATTTTCTCTGCTTTTGGGTTTGACATATCATGTGGGCAGCTTCTCAGGAGAATCTCCAAGCATGTACTGAAGAACAGTCAATTAACAGTATCCCATTACTGCTGATTCCACCCCTAGTGTTATATCCAGCATCACAAGTGAGTTAGAATTATGTAAGATGGTGTCTTGGGCAACTTAAGATTAACTTAACGGAATTTTTTAGAAGTGAAAATTAGGCTGAATGTTTTAAGACTTATTAACAACTCCTTGAGGGAAGTGGAGGAAGCCATGAGGTCTGAACACTGGGAACTTAATAGGCAAATGCCTTAAAAATGCATTGCAGCGACCTGTCCCATCCTGTCAGGAAAACAGACATGGCAAGAAGCGCATGAATAGGTCTTCTGCTCATCTTACTTCAAGGCAAACAGGAGGCATATGAAAATAAAGCAAAAATAATAATAGACAAGATAATAGACAAAGATTTGAAACAGATTCAGACACTATTTGCAGGCTGTAAATTCCCTTTGATTCAAAGATGGGATTTTCAACCAGAAGTTAGAGGTGTTCTTCCTGGACTAATTAGTCTGTTCACTAAACAACAGCCCAGGCTACTTTCCACAAAATGACTGTAAAGATAGGTGGATTCAGAAGCCAAGGTGCACATTGTCTGAAATCTCCACTCTCCACACAAACATACATATGCACATTATAACTTCACTGGTTTGGCGTCCTTTTGTTACATTTACGCATTCAAGTGCCTATCCAAAATGGGCTTTGACTACAAACCTAAAGCCACAGTAATAATAAGCTCAACACAAGATATTCTTATTAAAATGACAAAGAAGTATATACCACGCATTTAAATAACCCCTGAAAATTATTTCAGAGACACGTCCAATCTTGACTTTCTTTACTGAAAGCCTAACCTTAAGTCTAACGAGTCAATAAAATGACTTGGAGACTTGAAAGCTGACTTTAGGCTGCAGTATTTTTTCATGACTGATGCTTTTCCAAAGATGTTCCATCCTGGTTATGGCTCCTCTATTTCAAAGCAACCGAACTCTTAACCTGCCTAAGCTAACGTCTTTGAAAACAACTGACCTGAAGGTAGCTTAAGAGTCTTGGTCTTCCTGTAATTGCCTTTGTAAAGCCACAGAGCCTGTGGTCAGTTGGTTACTTGCTAACCTGTCCCTTCTTCCCAGTGAAGGGAGGCTTATGCAAACACTCCTTATTAAAAAAACCCTAAACACCAACAATCTGAAAATCTCTTCTCTCTTGCAAAGGATAAACTTGTTCTTCCAAGACACAAGATTAATCTGATTGCTTTTAACTCCCCTGGCTTTATCTGGGTGCATAAATGAGACATCTAACTGCTACAGCCATGTACATCAGCCTGCCAGACACAAAGCAGTGCTAAAAACCAGCCTGCAACTCTTGCATATCTTTCACGCTTATTCTTTCAGCCTTGAGGATGTTTTCTTGGTTAGTCAACTTTAAATCTATCTATTGTATATACAGTACTATTTAAAAACAGCACTCAAGCGTACAAGATAAACATGTGCCCCACTGAGTTGCTAAACAAGAGATAATAAATTTGCATCCCTGTGAATTTACTACTACCATGTAGCTGCCTTCAATGTACAGAACAATACAAAACCTGCACACTGTGCCAAGTAAGTGAGAGACCTTGTGCAGAAAAAGGCCAGCACTCCAGAGGCACAAACAGAGCTGTGCAAGGGAGAAACTCAGCAATCACTGAAGACGGGGCCTGCCAGACATTAAATGTGTATATTGAGGACAAAGAGAGAATTTTTTCATGAGAACAGGAAGGCTCTTGCATTTGGTATACATGGGGAGAAGACTCACAGTTACAAGGGAAGAGGGCAGCTCTCAATTTGCATTCACAGCAGAAGTAAAATGTGAGCAGCATGAAGGGGAAGGGCACAGAGCTTTGCCAAAGGTTGCAGGGAAGATTCAACACTCCTTGTGGCAGAGGAACCCAGCACGGTGCAGAAGAGTGAAAACATCCCAGGAACATGAGAAAGTCATGTTTCAAGCAGCCAGAAACAAAAACACCTCCAGGGTTTTGAATGGCAAATTCAGCCAGAGCCTTTCTAACAACACATCCCAAAGAACAGAGAACAGGATTTGTGCTCTGCCATCCTTCTGCATTTATCCACCCCTGCACCATCTTCCCTCTGGTGACCTTCAACGGCTCAGCCTTTCTCCACATCCTGCCATCCTGGCCTGGCACCTGGGCAAGGGCTGCCACAGTCCTCTGGATGCAGAGGTGGGACTCACTGCTGGCCACCGTCAAGGAGAGCTACCAAGGGCAGAGCTTGGCTGTCTCTTCCCCCTCAATGTCAGCAGTAGCTCATGGCTCTCCCCTCCCCTGCCTGTTGAATTTAACAACAACAACAAAAATAATTGTAGGAATTTAATTGTCTTTGAGACTTTTACTTCCTGCAGGATTTGGTGGGAATTAGCCAAGACAGTGTTACGGGAAGGGGGTGGGAAATGGCGACGGACTATTAAACAGACAGGCATCATCACCACCACACACACCTCATGACCTTGGAATCCAGACTAAAAACACCCAGGCTCTGGAGCAGAAATATTCATGAAAACATTTCATAATGCTTTACCAAGGAGTAATATCAGTATCATTATCTGCATTTTATGGCTGCAGCACTGACTGGTCATGACATGCCTCAAGTCACCCATCAGATAACAGTTCCTTCTGGCTCTGCCACTGTGTCTCCTAACTGCAAGTCAGTGCCTTACCAGTGGAGTCATCCCAAACGCAGGCTGCACAGGAGGAAAGAGCTGCAGGAGTTAATATATTAATATCAAAACACCAGCTATTCCCTTTGCAGACAGCACAGAGAGGAAAAGATTATAAAGATATGATAAAAACCATGAAATGCAATCCTCTGTCCAAAAGGCAACACCTGCCTCTAACAGGTTCGGTGCACTTGAATTGTAGATGCATTTAATGAAAAGGTAACATAAGACAAAAGTGACTGTGTGATTGCTTAAATTAAGAACCAAAGCAGAATCCCAAAGGAGACTGAGCAAGAGAGGAGGTGGGACCTGAAACTCCAGCTTTCTGATCAGGTTTCTTCTCAAACTCCTGGGGGCCCCACTCTTAAAAAACCAATAATGTTTCCTCTGCTCTTCAAATCCAGCCTATTTGATTTCCTCTCCTCTTCAAATCCTAGCACTATTAAACCAAACCTTACCAAAGCCCAAGTTTTACTATTTTCCTCTGTTCCCTTTCCATGTAAAAGGATAAAGTAATTGGTAGTTCCTCAAAAATAATTTAAATGATTCCTTATTTATTTCAAAAATTTCCCTTATCTTATCCCTTATGATAAGCTGTTTCAAATTCTTCATATGAGAATTAATTCTTACCAAGGAAAGAACATTCCTATCATTATAAGATGAATTAAAAAAACCTAGAAAATAAGAAGACAGGAATTATTGAATTTATTTTTTACTGCAAGAAGTGATACAAAAGTGCAGCGCAAATTGCTGGTTTCTTTCTCTAACTGCATATCCTTCTCTGTCTCTCCTCCTTTCTTACTGTTTTCAGGTAAAGATCAAGGATACAATATCTTCCCAATTCCACTATAAAACTGAAGTCAAGTAATGCCCCAAAAGCCTTGACCTCTGCCATCAGTCTCCTACCTGCTGTCAGCCTGTCTGACATCTGTGGGCTGGAAATGCCTCAAACTGTATTCCATAAACTGTCCCACACTGCTGCTACGAATAGTCTTAAGAATGATGGTCCTCACAGGCAATTGCATTTCTAATGACAACCACTGCCTGAGATGAAAGTTTTTGCAGTGTCTGAGTTGCTGCATTGCTACCGCTACAAGTTACTGCATTTTAATGCAATGCCAAAACAAGCACCATGTTGTGATGTCAAGACACAGCCTTGCCCTCCTTTTGTGACCTCCTCTATCAAGGTATCAAATTCTACTTCCTGGACCACCTTTGAACTGGATTAAATAAATCAAGTGGAAGGATGCTGTCAGGAAGGAAAGACTTCAGAACACAGTAGTTTGACACATGGGAACGTTTCCCCAGATGAGTGCTTCTCGCACTCTGCTACAAACATGTCCATATCCACTCTGATCAGGCAGGTAGGCTGGGTTAGAGCCACATGTAGCATCTTTGAGGGTCACGTACTGTTTAGATAAGGCAGTGGTCTGACTAAGAGCCATGAGAATACCTCCTACAGTCTCTGTTCCACTAAGATGGTTTACAGACAAACAATCATCAATCTGCAACTCCTTGTCCCCCACACCATCTTCGCCAAAACAGAAATGGAAAGTACAGAAAAAGCCCCCATAGAACCAAGAAAAGACACTTAAATATGACAAATCTTTTCTAAACCAAATCACTTGGGTTTTCCAGCACAATACAGGCACTGAGACCGAACCCACCTGAGTGCAATTTCAGTTTCCGCTACACGGATACGGTATTCGTTGAGCTTAAGTGCATTGTCGTAAGCCTTAAAACGCCAATCAAAATTCAATTAAGGACCACTTATCCTACTTCCAATTGCTGTCCCAAAGAAGTAGTCACCAGTGCTTTACGTGTTACCTTTAGCACTGATCTCATCACACAACAGGCTTTGTGTTGGCATGATGGTTTCTCTCTTTGACCAAGGTTAAACAGGGTTCTCTACTGCTTCAAGCTCCAGTCCTGATAGGCCAGACAGCCTTAAAAGCATGCACAGGTTAACAAGCAGGCTAGGGGCTCAAGCTTGTAAGAGAAAAAACAGCTACTTCAGGTCTACAGTGGAGGCCACGGGGTGCAAACACTGGGATTCGTCCCCTGCCACGAGTAGTTCAGCGCTCTTTCTCCTGTTGCTCCCCACTTTCCATTTCAGTGCACTCATTTCAGTGAATAAAGCTCTTCCTGCTCTTTCACACCATTTTTATGCACTTAATTGGGGCAGATCTGGGAGCAAAATGAAAACCGCCGATTCCAACCTGACCAAGGAGCAACATTCAATCTGGCATTTTGATTGAGCTGTCCTGTTACGGTGCTCCTGGCAAGATCTTGCTAGGCAGCTTGACTGAAACCAGCAACTAAGTCATGATTTAAAACTGGTGAAATACCTGTATTGCAGTGAAAAATTATGTACTTACTGTTTTCATGTGTCGTTTATACAAAACAGACTTCCTCTAGAAAATGTGGAGTACAGCTCATTCTGAATCTACTCTGTCTTACACATGCGCCAGGGGGTGCAGAGCCAGCACACATCCGTTTCCAGGAGCAAAACATATCCCTCTAGTAGTAGACACACTGAGCCAGTGTTTACACACTGATCTGCTAATAAAGAGACCCGGGAGTTCCAGAACACGAGATTTATATTTATTGCTATTTTACATTGCCACAGAATGTGCCAAGTTTGGGCACTTTAAATGATGAGGGCTGCTACTGCACATTCCCTTATCAGTGTTTTGCACAACTGCATTACTGAAGCATCCTGATAAGAATGTCCAAAATGTCTGCTATGTTTTAAAACAGCAAACTCTTCCTTTTCAGCTCTGACTCAGCCATTTCAGTCAACATAGCTATTTCTACTCTTTCAAAACACTTTCTACTCATTTAATGGTTGTGATCATGCCGACTGTCTCAGAAACTGCAACTCGCCAAAATAATACAGCACAGCTATTTATCTGTAGCTTGACATGATATTTTGAGGACTACTATTTCACAATATGAAATGAAACATGAACATCCATCGTTTGACGAGATCTAAGTTTCACACTTCAGAACATCATACACAGAACATTAACGCACCTTTTAAACGACAAAAATCAGGAAACTGTGCAACTAAAAGGACCAACTTGCCAAACCCAGCATATGTTTTTGCACTTGCTTTTCCATTCGCAGGCTCACTCTGATCAATGTATATATAGATAGGCATGCATGTATGTGTATATACACACGCATTCGTTCTCAACCGCACCTCCCAGGAAAGTGCCAGTCAGAGGAAGAACAGTCAGGGAGTAAAAAGCCACTTCTACTATAATGAGTGAAAACAGTTTAAGTTGTTGTCATTTTAGGGTTGTTGAGGTCTTTTTTGATTGTTTCTTCTAAAACCGGTCTTCCGTAATCTTACTCAACATCTTTGAAAAAATATTTGATAGCAAACTTAGCTGGAATTGAATGTTAAAATACCAAACTATGAAAGTCACCTATCCCTGCACTCATTTCATTCTACAAAAACCCCACCTGGGAAGGAAGAAGGGAGAGGTGGAGCTGGAAAAGAACAGCTAATTAATGAGGTTTGACGATCTAATTCAATATGCCAGCCCATTTTTCAGTCAGTCCTGCACACCTAAATAGGACGAAAAGCAGAAAGTCCAAGTTCTTCACACTTTTATTCCTCAGTTTCACCATTTCTGATTGTCTGCCTTGGTACTTCTGTCCCCTCACACAACGGCCCCAACTCCCTCAGGGCTCCAGAGCACCACCTCCAGAACCAGGAGTCATTCACATGCAACAGAACAAACAGGACCGAAGACACCCAGCAGGATGTGTTTTCCTGAGAGCAAGGAGGCTACAGGCCATGAGCTGTTCAAGATCTCTCCTCCCACTCAGTACCTTCACTGCAGCACCAGCAAGCCACCCGAGGCAGAGTGATGCTTGATAGCAAGCACAGTAAAACTGCAGGCAATACCTGTGCTGGCTGCACAGCCACTGGCACAGACTCGTGGGTTTGTGCCGAGCAGGCTCAGGCACTGAGAGGGTACACTGCAGGGCAAGGCTGTACAGACACACTTGTTTGACTCTCACCAGTGTCAGGCAGCACCCTGCTCAGTCCAATTAGCATAATCAGAGAAGATGTAAGGAGAGAAGCAGGGCTAATTAGCCTGAGCAAAGCACCTTGTCAGCTTGGGAATCTCTGCACAGGGCTTGGATGCACAAATAGATGTACCCATCGTGACTGAGCCTTTCTTACTCCCTGCAGTCAGCAGGTATTTCATTATGCCCAAGAACTACTTAATGCTGAAGCAACGTGTCTTGTCATGTGAGAGCAGAATGGGGTGATTCCTGAGTTCTTAATGCTGCTTTTTTGAAGCAAAGAACTGCAGGGATCTTATACATCAACGTATGATGCTTTCTCCCATTGCATGTGCTTAGACAGATACTCAACAGTCTGCCTCTGCACGATCTTTTTTGAGGGAAGAGTTTAAGAGGACCCTCTTATGGTTGCCATGTATTTGTTTATTTCTATCTCCTTGTACAGCATTCTAGGTAGCTGAAAAAGAGAGGAAGAATACAATGCTGAGAATAGTTTCACTACTTCACTGTACCTTCCCCATCTCAAAATACTCTCCGGATGGAAAGAGTTTATTTGGAAGTAGGCAAGCAGAAGGCTGACTGAAGAAAAGTGATAATTACATTAGAATAATAACAACAAGAAAACCCGGAGCTAATGAAGCCTGATGGCTTCATTTAATTTAAGAAGAGACTTCACCCTATAATGAAGACATATAAAGCTCTACAGCTCACTCACCCTTTCTATGGATGCCATCAGGAGCAGCAGGACTGCTCACTAAGCCAAATCCCTTCAGCTGAACTGGTTTGACTGGTCAATGATAACAAGAAGGAAGTGCTTGTACTTTTATCTCCTTGACTGCTCTGCAGGCTATCCCTCAGGTTGAATAGAGATAGTTATACAAACATTTTAATGGTTCTGGTAAAAGTAAAAAGGATCCTGGTAATTTGCACTGTGGAATTAATGGACACATCAACTCAGAAATAGGTTACGAGGACCTTCCCACTTCAAAAGGCAGCAGTACATGACTGAGTGACAAAGAGACATTATTTTGTCTCTTTTCCCCATAAGAAGTTAATTCTTTAACAAAGTCACTTGCAGAGCAGAGCTTTACAAAAATACAAACAAAAAAATACTCCTTTCAAAAAATGTAAAATAGGCCCCAAACATTTTAACTGTGAATATGAGAAGTGTCAGCTCCTCCAGTGCTCTTCCTGCTACTCCACCCTGAGTGTCAAACTCCCTTTTACTTCACCAGAGGTTTATGTTATCTGAAGTTTCTTTTTGTCAGCTATTTGCATCAGAAATGATAAATCAAGCTGCTAGGAAGACAAGTTTGGTCTGTCAGAGAGACAAACTCCTGGGAGCTGAAGGCTTAAAGCACAATTTGCCCACTGCCTCCGTTAAGGACACTTCCATTGCAAGGAATCTCCGCAGCTCTGTTCACAAATGTACCCCTGTCCTGGAAGCCAACCCACATTTTGCCCAGCTTCTTTCAACTGACACAGCTTTTGTAACGCTTTAGCAGGATTTACTGCAGTCCAAACGCTGGAAGTGAGACAAAGGGAATTTATAAATCACCACCCCAGTTCTGACTGAAGGTTGCCTGGCACAGAAAACCACAAATAATGTTCCTCCCCTCATCTAATGCAGCCCTCATTCTCCAAACAGATTTCTTCTATTAGTAGTGCAATAACTTGGTAGTAAGTTGCACTAGTGCAATACCCTTTATTTGCGGTAGTAGGGAGGGTTTTTCTTTCATTTAAAGAGCTGCCAGGAAAACTCATTAGAAATAAATAAAAAACAGTATCTCCAGTTTCCTTAGTCTGTCTCTAGTTCTGACACCTCAGCAGGAAAAGAAGCTAAAGGCAATCCTGCCAACTTGCTTATCTTCTTCCTCTTGACCTTTGTGCCATCAGGTGCCTCTGAAACATTCATCAGTGTCTGTACCTGGAAACAGCAAAGCTGATTAACAACAAGAAACATAAAACTCATTGAGAAGGAACACTGATAGCATCGATACAGCCAGTTTGAATAAAAGTATCTGATACTCCTTCCCAAATTATGCATCCAGGGTCAACACGCCCAGCAGGCTGCAAACAAACCTGAAATAAATATGAATGAACAAATTGTTTGGAATAATATTCTGCTACAAAGGGCTCATGATTCCTCTTAACTAACCTACTACTATCAGCAGCCTTTCCTTTTGAATGAACACTCCAAACAGAAAATGGAAAAAAACCTCCTCTCGAGGAGAGCTTAATTTATATTCTCTTCTTGCTGCTGCTGCCACAAACATTATCAACTTCGAGAGAAGCATTGGCAGGTTATGAGATACTGTTAGGGTCATCATGGGCACAGCAAACCAGCTCACCAGTGATGCTAACTATCACAGCAGCACAAGAAAGCAGCAGTGAAACACAAGAAGTGTAAGAAAAGTGGAAAAAATATTCTCACAGGCATGAGACACCTGTGTTTGGATCAGCTTCACCTCAGACACAACCTGCAAATGGTAGGGCAGCTTTCACTCCATGCTACAAACCTGTGAAGGCTGGGCTTGGCTCCCAATGCTTCTTCTTGGTTTCACTGGAAGTCTCTTAGACCAAGCAGTGCTGTCAGCAAGGACCAGAAACTTCTCCAGCTGGCACCACCAAGTTAAAGATAAGCAACCATAAGCTGCAGTGCTGAACTACAGCAGATGCTTTTGGTGGTCTCATGGACCACACCGGTATTGTAATCATTAACAAAGGCATTATTCACCTGCCCGCCTTGCTGCATTTACTCGCTCCAATGCACTGTGCACTAGGACCGCCTGGACTTCTCTAACGCCAAATCATGGAAACAAAGCTGACAGCGAAAAGCTGGGGCAGCACTTAAAGTGACTGCCAAAGAGAAATCTGTTTGCTCAGGCAAAAGCTGTTCTCAGTCCAAACATGGGAGTCATAATCTTACAGCCATTTGCTTGGAAGACAATGAAGGGAAGGCAGAACAGACTGGGAAACTACAGCTTGCCACGGTAGAGAAGAGAAGAGAACAATCTTTGTGCCCAGATTTCTTTGCTCTGCAGGGTAAGTTTTACAAAGCTGACAACCGGTAGCAACATGTAGTGGCCCCAGGCATCATGCCTGCCTATCAAAAACTTGGATTTTAGCCCTCGAGAAATTACAGCTTCTCACTTCTCTAGAACCTACACCGGCTGAGAAGAAAGCAAGAGTGTAATGAATGACCTAACTGAAAATTATTTTAATACATGGATTGCATACTATAAGCCATAAACTTAGGAGTGCAGGGAGAACTGGAAGGAAGAGAGAAATATCATGTATTGACAAGAACACCATAGCCACAGATGACAAAAGACAACCAGCTGGGAGCTACTACATCAGCAAAGTCACCTACTGGAGTGGTAGGGGCTGGCACACTGAATGGAAAGAATGGGTCCAGCAGATAAGCCCTGGAGACAAAAGAGGAAGCTCAGTAGTTCAGTCTGGAAAAGACAGTGAGGAAAAGATAGCTTAGGAAATCATGAGTTGAGGAGCCAGCCAGCAGGAATGCGGAGAAAGAAAGGTAAATCCAAAGAAGCTGCACATATATAAATAAAAAGGAATTTGGTCCTGCGGAGTACTGGTGGCTTAGAGCTTCCTTGCTGCGTGTCCTTCTGCAGGACTTGAAGCCACCCTGGCCATCTCTCTTCTGGGTGGCAGGGGCAAGCAGACACAGCCCAGCTCTCACCTGCTGTCCCTAGGTATCCATACACTGACCGTACAGGGGATCCCCCACCAACAAAACAGCCCAGCTGCTGCCGGCTGCCAAAGTCAGTTTGCCACCCATGCAGTCTGAGGATGGTGGTGGCTTCAAGGCTGGGAGAAGGGGTGAACTGACCTGATGCGTACATGCCTACCTCCACCCACTCTGCATCTGCACAGACACAGTCGCCCTGCAGGATTTCTGCAACATCCATTTTAATCCAATGTTCAGCGGCTAAAGTAAACCGCCCAACTGAAGGCCCAGAGTTATGGTCAGAAACTTTCTTTGGAAGCCCCATGAGACTCAGAACTGTTTCAGCTTCCTCTCCAAACGACAGCCTTGAGCTGCTCTTGCCTGGCTGCCGGAAGCCTGTGACGTGAAATAAAAGCCAGGAAATATGACTTTCTGAATAAACATTTATTTGGTGAGAAATACTTCTGATTTTTTGGCAGAGAAATGGAAGAAACCTGAAGCCCTATGTATAGCATGCCTGCAGAGAGCAATTTCTATTTAAAGGGAAGCTGCAGCTGTCTGTAGCTCTTAATGAAGAATAATGCCTAGGAATAAATTACTGCTGTTTCTGAGAGACATTTCTCAGACTAAGGCGATTCTTCCCTTTTTCCCTCTCACTATAAATACCGAGTGGCATGTACTGGGCTGTTGTTCGGAAGAACGGACACATGCAGCTCTGCTCTTTTCTCAGCTGCCCGGTAATTTCCACAGAAAACCATGAAGTGATTTAGCATATGGATACCAAAGCAACACAAAAGCAAAGACATCCAGAAGCATTAAGACTGCATGTGTCAAAGCTTCCCGTCGCTCTTCCAAGGTGTGCACAGCTCAGAACAGAAACCAGGCATCACTTCCAACCACACCACAAACCTGGCGTTGAGGCTCCAGGCTGTGGGAGGCGGCTGCTCACAGAAAACCGCCGTGGAAGGGTCGCTAACCTTCAACTTCCAGCACTTGCACAAGCCTCCTCCCCGAGGGGCTGCCGCAGCGGCAGGACGGGCAGGCGGAGAAGGTGATGCTCTGGGGAGAGGGTGTGCCTGGGCTGCAGCCAACCTGGCCAGGCAGCTCAGGAAGCAGCACTGACATCAGCTCCAGGAGCTGTCGATCCCAGACCCGTCGCAGTTCCACGTGCCAGGAAAAACAGCCGGCAGCCAGAGGGGGAGTATGTAGGAGATAGGACCCAGGGTAAAGGAAGCAAGGAGGGCCAAGGAACAGCGAAAGAAGGCAGCAGCTCTAAAATAGGATGGAACTGGGGCTAAGCCATGTGCGACCACAGTCCCCCAAGACTCTCTCCGGAGTCAGCCCTTACAGCAGCAGGTTCCCACTGAAGAC
>VYZQ01064770.1:0-20928 GCA_013400655.1 Mystacornis crossleyi | reverse complement strand
TTCCCCATCCATACCTGGTGAGAAGAGTGCTGCTTTTTCTGCACAAACCCAGGCCTCCTGAGTGTAATTCAGGGTTTTGGCACCACAATAGCAGCACATCACACTGTGCTTAAAGTAGGCTGATTTAAAATCGTTTAGGACAGGGCAGAATGTAATGATCACACTGACAGCATCTTCAACAGATATTCCACCGCCTGTAATGGCTGATGATTGCCTCCTTCAGTTTATCTGGCTGATCTAGCACACCACATACCTTACAGGACCTAGGGAATGCTCTTCTTCACATAAGGTGATGCTGCTGTTGCAATCAGTGGAGGTGATTGCAACATCTTGAACAAACATCTCCTGTTATCCCAACAGCTCTGCATGCTACGACGGTTGTTGTTGTTTTTATTATTGTTGTTGTTGTTGTTATTATTTAAGGCTGTCCTCTCCTGTTTTCGGATTCCAGCATGCAAAGTAAGCTCTTGTGGCTTTAAAGAAGTCTTTCGGAGTGTGGGAATAATCAAGCTGATAGTAATAAAGCTGATACAGCCACATCTGCTTGGATACATAGACAGTGAGAAGCTCCAGGTCTCAGAGGCTCCTTATTCATCTTAACGAGCTACGAACTCGGCAGCTTAGGGGTAACTAGTAAGTAACAATTGCAAATGTCGGCTTTGTTAACTGTTTCACTGTAGATCAAAGCAGAAGGGAAAGGCAAGAGATGATGAAAACTTTTCAGTGTCTTCTCTAATATTTATTTTGCAACTGGTTCTTGGGAAAGCAGCACCGTTTAGACTGTCTCAATCTGCTTCCCAAAGCCTGAACGCAAAGGGAAAACCAGAGCAAAGGAAGACAACTCTGAGGGAGTCAGAAGGCATGCCAGAAAATATATTTGTATTTACTACATTAATGGCAAGTGCACAACCTAGTTTGCTTGAACTGGAAGAATCTGCAGCTTGTTTTATCACTACTAACATCCTGAAGGATCACTGTATACTTTGGGCATAGGAATTTAAATACTAACTTGCCTAACTTGGAAATCCCCACGGTTTTTTCTTAAGAAAAAAAATAAGGATTATTCTTAAATCTGGCAGGCAGAGAACCCTTGTTTTCCTCTTTTTGTAAGAATGTTTACATTTGATCTGCATGTTTGCCCATTTCAACCCAGAAAAGCAGTGGGTTTCACAAGAAAAGCAATGAACATAAAAATATTTACGCCCTCTCTTTAGCCATCCCTCATGGGAACATTTTCTTTTATTAATACCACAGCTGAATCAAGGTCTCAGTTGAGTGACTGTGTTTCCCTCTGAAAGGTGTGCTAGTCCAATTCCTGTGAACACAAGCCTCCGAGAGGAGCATTTGTACTGGAAATACTCAATCTAATACAACAAACTGACCAAGAGGAGTTTGGAATACCAGGCAAAAATAACCACATTTGCATTCCTCTAATTTGAAAGGGGTCAAATAATTTCAACCATTGTATAAGCATGTACAAAACTCCTGAATCTGACGTGTAGATTCATGAACTCTTATCCATAGTATTTTTCATTCTTGTTAGGCTACACAGTCTCATGGCCTTCCAATACAGGCTCACATATTTAACTGAAAAGCAATAGCAATATGACAAATAACTGTAGCGGTCCAAGGCAAAGAAACCCACCATCTTTCCTTAGATAACACTCGTCTGCCCTTAAACCCATTCAAAGAAAGGAAAAAAAAAAAAGGTAGAGGGAGAGAAAATCAAGTCTATCTTGGCAGCCCAACCCAAACACACCTGCCTTTGGTGCTCAGTGCATCACAGGGAAGTGACCAAACACTGCAGGGCAGATACCTCCCAAAAGACCCAAGTGGAAGTATTTGTTATCACTGCTAGGAACTCACAACATTCACTATGTTCTTCTTCAGGGAATTCTGGATTATCCTTTAGCATGAAGATTTTTCAGAAGCTGCTGGATTGTTCACAGGTCCTCACTGGCTTTCCTCTTTCAAATAAAGTAAGGTAGAGCTGTAAAACAAAAGCAAAACCAAATAAGAAAGGAAAGCAAGGAATAAAAAGAGGAAAATCCATAGAACTGTTTAACAAATGAACAATTGACTCCTACATCTCCTTGAAGCAAATGCATTTTTAATGAGCTCCCAAGATGGAGATTCCAGTACAGAGTGAGTGTATGGCAAACAGTCATCTAGAATAGGAAGAATCATTTGCCCTCCATGTATTATTACAAAAAAATTAAACCCCAGTTCAGAATTGCTGAAGCAGATACATAATTAAAATAATTCTTGGACACTTCTGTTGCTGTAACAAGAAAAAGAAAGAACTACTTGGAGTTGCTGTTTAGAAAAGTGTCTGCAAACAAAGTCCACAATGTGCAGAGAGAGCCACACAGGAAGATTTTTGTCCACAATGAACTCCCCTAAGGGAATGCAAACACCTATCTATTTCCATGGTTATCTTCAATATTATAACAGAAGAGTACTGAAACCAAAAATATACACACACACACACACACACACACACACACACACACACTCTTGCTGTTCCTCGGTAGGAAGTATTTTTCGTATTTGAGATTTTTAATATTGTGTGGTTCTTTCATTAATTTTTTTGACAAAATTCCCTTGTGGACCAACCCTTAATTTTTTTTTTACCTTCTGTACAACGTATCAGACTATCCTCAGCCTCTTTACTAGGGTCTGAGGAAACTGCTGGGCTTTATTTTCATGTGAGCCCCACACAGAATACTTAAAATAGAGTGTATATTTCCACCTGCCCCAAATTGAACATTTTTTCCTTGAGCCAGGTTCCCATGGTCTCCTTGTGCTTTCTAAATTCTTAGTTTCACTTTGTGCCACAAACCTTTCCTATCTCCTTAATGTAAGGCTCCTCAAACATTTCACACGTATTTCAGGACTTGCGCACATGGATCTCATCCTATCAGCCTTATGGTGGAATCCATGTCCTCCAACTCAAAACATGTGCAGGACGAAAGCCTATGCCTTGGACAGTGCAAACTCTCTTCACTTATTGGAGGAAACGAGGCAATCTAGAAAACTGTTAATTTGACCTATCTTAAGCATCTGCTTTAGGACAGAATGAATCACTCTCTAGAAAGGTCTGGTTCTCTCCATAAAGTGAGTCTAGACACTGAGCTCAGATTAGATGGCTACAGATGAATGCAGATGAACCTCACATTATGTGAAGGCAGGAAACAAGTCAGACAGATGGACAAGTGCAGTTCATGGGTGAAGAGCAGAGGGAAGGCAATGCAATGATAAAAAACGTTGCTATACAAAAAAGTTTACACTATGACAGCTTGTTTTAGTTGAACATACAAAGCAACCACAACAAAACCTTCCAAAGGCCAAAGCAATATCTGCCCAGCTGATCCAGCTCTGGTGTAAGACTGCTCCTGGATGTACTGGCTAAGGCTAAGCCCTCACACAGCAGTGTCTGTAAACCAGCATTCAGCTGGCTGGGACTTGGGCAGGCACTGGGCAGTGACGATGACGGTGACCACTAGTCTCAAGGTACATGTGTCTTTGTCCTCTCCCTGATGGACCGTAGCAAAGCAGACACCTGTTACAAATACCTTCCCAGTTGAAGACACAGTAGTTTCTTAAGAACTACAACTCCTGTGTGGCAGAGGCACCACTACCTCAGGAGCCTTCAGATACCCAGGCCCTGACTGCACTTCCAGGACTTTGGTCAACAGTTTCTCTCCTCTACTAAAGTGGGACTCTGCTGCTTATCTGACAGGGAAACACACCATTAGACATGGTCTTACAAGGTTTTTAACTTTAGAAAGCAGACCAAAGAGAGAAAAACAATGCAGACCTATTTTTAAAAAACCCTCTTGAAACCTTGCTGAAATGCAAACCAGTTTATTTTCAAGCCATTTATTTTTTCTTTAAATTAAGTGAATCTAACGATTTTAAAAATTACACTTGTGCTCAAAATACTCAAACCATTTTGTTTCTAAGTGTTAAAAGGAAGCATTTCAGCATTTGCAAATTATTTATGGAGTTTTTTTCCCCAATAATTTGGCAACCCTGGAAGTTGCAATTTTTAATCTTTATTTCTTGTCATTCAGCATTCAGTGGAACCTGCAAATGGGGTCTAAATGACTATGGGAAAATATTTAACATTTCCGGCAAAAACAGATGTCTTCCAATTATTTTTAGTAAGAGCAGGGAAGTTTACTCCTTGCAAACTCTTGCTTGGATAGACTCCTGTGAGCCTCCCTGGAGAGTCAGCTGTGCATCACCCTGGGCTGACACCCACCGTACTCAGTGACTAAGTCCTTCTGCTAACTTCAACAACTGAGATTAGGATTTTGATTCTGTACAAATTAAACAAGGCTCTGATTGCCCAAACCAGGCCTTTGATCACTGAATCACGAGCGAGGTTGCTTGCTAGCTATGCAGGGATCTTGCTGTCATGTTAACCTGGAACGTCCCCTGCCAGCACAGGGACAGAGGAACAGGCCAAAAGCAGCACCTGTGGAATACAGAGCAATGGTGGTACTCTGGGGCAGATACCTTCTCCATGCACTCACATTTCATGGGAAAGATGACGTGAAGCAAGGTAGCCTACACCTCAGGCAAAAAAAGGGGCAAGAGACCTTGTATTTACCACAGGGTGCCTTTTTTCCTGCACACAGCCAGTTACTGTGAAGCAGATGATACACTATAAATTCACAGGCTAGTTTAATTTGCTACAACTTGCTCACTTGACCTTACCCACAGGCACTTCACTCTGTGAGGGACAAGGCGTGTCTGCCTGCAAATGCTCCCAGACACTTTTATGCTTAAGATTTAAAGATTGCATAGCACAAAATTCAGGACGCACAGAGAGATGCTGCTTCTTGAAGCCCAACCCTCACCTGAAGAGCTGAGCACTCAGTCCCTAATTGGGACAATCTTTTTGCTCTGCAGATCTGGATAGGCTGTGATGACATGCTCTTCCATGGAACATGTAAAACAGTCATAACTTGGAGGGACCAGCAGAGAAAGCTGGTTTGCAGTCCAATTAGGTCTTACCCAGATTTTGCGACTGAAGTTTCAACATGATCAACAATTCATTATCACATACACGGTTACCGATCACATCGCCGCTATAAATGGGAAGCGTTACCAAGGAAGCTGTTTCTCATGGTCCCACAACATTATGGTTACTCAAATATNCCCAGATTTTGCGACTGAAGTTTCAACATGATCAACAATTCATTATCACATACACGGTTACCGATCACATCGCCGCTATAAATGGGAAGCGTTACCAAGGAAGCTGTTTCTCATGGTCCCACAACATTATGGTTACTCAACACAGCATAGCCCTGTCTTTGAGAGCTAAAAAGGACACTGCGCTGACAGATCAAGTGTAATTGAGATATGAACAGATCTCAAATCAAAGAACATGGAAGTACTTCTTGGGAGTATTTCGAGACTAAAATTGGACCCCAGGGCAATCAATGAATAAGGACTGTAGTACAAGTGAGCAACTGCAAATTGGCAAAACCTGAAAACCAGAAGCTGGCTATGTGCAATATCCTGTATTCATTCCAAGAAAAGGTCATGCTCTCCCATCTTGCTTTGAAGATCAGGCAGTGAGAGATTACCATTTTACTAGTCCTTTCCTGCAGGTTTTTAATTGTCATCCCTTGCTCTCTTGCATGACATAATTTGGTTTCCCTAATTCACAAATCAGGTTAAGCTAATAAAACTTTAAGAGACAGCAGCCTTGTGCCCAAGTTGTTTCGTTGTTCACTATTATCCCACAACTAATCCTTCAACTTGAATAGAACCGTAATTCATATCCTGCTTTATTCTCTCTCTACATGAAATAGTTTTAGACAGGTTCAATCCTGCCTCACCGCAAATGGGAAAGGCAAGGTTTTATCTTCCTGGAGTGTGCGTAATTTCAATTACCTAATGTGTGTATCATCTATCATGTCAGGAAAAAACTTCTAAATTATTTTCAACAGGTTTAGCTGACTTTACACAAGGAGAAAAGATTCTAATGGAAATAAAAATAAAAAAAAAAAAACCAAAAACACAAGAAAAAGCCCCAAAACCACAAGCCAACCAAGAATTTACTATCTTTTAGATTTCAAGTTAATAAAAGCTTCTCTACACCAACCATGCCAAACTTTGCCCATCTGAAAATCTTCTGACATTTTGTCTAGTGTACAAAGGCTGCTGCTGATGTTCTGCTAGTATAAAAATCACTTAAATCTCAATTATGCCTACTTTAATGCTATGGTGAAGCAGTATCACCTTATGACAAAAGAGGTTTTGTTTGCATAAAACAGGCGGGCATCAGTCTGATTTCTGTTTAGCATCCATTCCTCATCTGAAGCTTGATCCTCCACGGCTTTGTCATGCAAACAAACATTTCCCATGGCTTTGCATGTGGTCGACAGTGAAATGCCCAACTTCACAAGGTGTTACACCCACTTTGTTCAGGGTGAATAACTGTATCTGGGTGCATGGGAACAGTAAATCAAGTTGTCAGCACTTTGCACATCCTGCAGGTCCTAAACCAGAAAAACAGCATGCAGATCATGCGGCTCAGACAAGGAAGTAATCCATCCGCCCCACAATTTGTGGCAGAGGGGAGAACACCTATGTTG
Source organism: Mystacornis crossleyi (assembly GCA_013400655.1). Taxonomy (NCBI): domain Eukaryota; kingdom Metazoa; phylum Chordata; class Aves; order Passeriformes; family Timaliidae; genus Mystacornis; species Mystacornis crossleyi. The sequence continues at coordinate 14,311 of VYZQ01064770.1, read as the reverse complement.
CCTTCCCCAGCTCTGTGAACATGGGGCATCCCAGCCCAGCACATCTTTCCTGTGTGAAAAGCATTTCCAACGTGAGTGCTTACCCAGAGGGAAAATGCAGGATGGGAACATCTATCTGTGAATAGTATAGAGACAGGACCAGCACGTGCGGCTGAAAGGGCAAGGCTGCAGCTCACACCCTCCAGTGCAGGAGCCATTACTGAAGATGGCCACTGATTGTGCACAACTAACGTTAGCTGTGAGTCATCTGGAAATTCCTGTCCCGAGATTTAATCTAAAGACCATTATTCACCATTGTTTCACCCCCAGCAGGTATTTTTCACCACTTAAGGCTCAGGTAAACCACTGCTCGTTTTAGCATCAGCCTGTGCAAACCGACTTTCAGCCCTCCTCACTGGACTCATCTGCCCTTCCAAACTTCTTCATCTGGAAACCATGGAAGCAACTTTGCTCCTAGAGCTATCTCCACTGCTCTTGTTACCCATTACCTAACCTCAACATCTTCGAACAAGCAGTGGGAAAACAGACAAAGGTTCATCACCGCTGTTGTATTCAGGAAAAAATGCAGAACAGCTCAAACTCACACTCTCCATTTACACGATGCCTAACAACAATACAAACACAAATCTGACTAGGACCTCAGATGCATCACTTTTACACAAATAACAGCAATCACAATCATACCTCTTATTTGTATTTCACTAATATCCAGTTTTTCCAGAAAGAGGTTAGACTGTGATTAGCCTTGTGCTTCTCTTAGTGGGCTTAGTTTCTAAGTTCCATGTAATTTTCCCCCAGAAAGAACATGGAGCATAAGGTATTAAAATAGTAAGTCCAGAGGTGGGCTGTGGGTGCAACACACAATGCCACCAGGTGAAAACTAAGAGGAGCTTGTCCCAGGTTGTTTTGTCTAAGCAGCAACAGTGCAGACCCGTAAGAAGGAAAATACCTTACAAATACCTCCTATCAGATGCCACTGAGGTACTTCTTAATAAAAATCCACCACCTTATTCACATCAGCACCCACTATTTGCCACTCTTTCATGGCTATCAAAGGAGGAATACTGGTAGGGAGGGGATGGAATTTCAACACAGATCTACATTTCTCTTAGGATGCCAACTTTCTTCATTCTCATACAGAGCTCTAAAGTAAAAACAAGTCTATTGCCTGTGTGTTTGTAACACAGTCATTTCTACAGGTCTTCTGAGCAGAAGAGATTGGGAAAAAAATGCAAATGATCCATAATAATTCAGGTTGATAGCCAATAATGTTGAACAGATATAAGCAATAAAAATGTCCACTCTGGATGCTTCTATTACACGACATAAATATTTCTCTTTTACTTTTATGGAAGCTATTATGCAAAAAATGCAGCTCGGCCCTGAGTGGAGACAATGAGCCTCCTGCATATTTGAAGAATTGCAGCACCCTATTAACCTCCTACAGATGAGAACAAGCTCAAGGGCCGTCATTACACGTACAGACACCTCTCATACGATGGCCACAGCTCTCCTGCAAAGGTGGTGTTGAAGGGGGAAGCCAAATGCTGTGAGTCGCAAACAGCAGCAGCACCAAAAGCAATGGCTGAGATTCTGTTTAATTGCAGTATTTTAAGTAGCCAGAGACAAAACCTCCAGAAGAAGATTCTTAATGCTACAACCCAGAGAACCAGAGAAGAGGCTTCATCTCTGGTGGCAGCAGTAATTCCAGCAGATGCCCATGGTACCAACTCCCTGGTGCCAGTAAGATTGGAGTTTGGGCCATGGCCCTTGTCTCACTGGGTTCAGCCACAGGTGCGTACTGCTACTGATCTGCTACTACACAAAGTTTTCAGGGAGACGCTTCCCTGTCTCCTCTACCCGTGCAGAACGTTGGGTTGAGGAGGACCCGACTTACAGCAGCTGCCAGGCTGGGGGGACACACACGGGTGCAGGCACAAACAATGCCACCACGTGAGCTTTGCTTCCTTAGGAATCCAGCCCAGAACGCACCCTTAACCTTCTCCCCGCTTGCAGTGCCGCCACGTCTTCTGCACTGCTGATGCAACGTGAAACACAGAGCTGGAAAACAAAGGCGCTATTGACTAACTTTTTTGCAGGATTAAGATGACTATGCTGGCTTACAACAAAGATTTCAACGATTTCGACACTGAGCGCTAAGTAACAGGAACATGGTTTGGCAGTAATTCCAGAGATTACCTGTTGAAACATTAATGACAAACATCTTTTGATGTGGGCTGCTTTATGTGGTGCAAAAGGTAGCGCTGTAATTATGCATTTCCTTTCTATGAATCTAGTGTTTAACAGTAAAGCATGACTGGGGGATGTGCGCACGTGTATGTTTGTGCATGTGTGCGTGCATGTGTGTGTGCGCGTGTGAGACAGGAAATACTCCACAGCTGAGCCTGCGATTTACCAGGGTGGCTGCACGTAGTAAATCTGCAGCAGGGGAGCTCAGCCATTTCATTCATCCTGCACCAAGCAGAGGGCTAAAACAATTGCCATGCTTAAGACAAATGTCAGCGTGAGTCATACCTGCCGGAGCGCAAACATGTTTGCTGTCGGGTGAGTCAGAATATCACATCCTGAATTCACAAATCTTCCTATAAATAATAATTTCCGAAATTGTTGCATTTCTTTAATACAATGCAATTGAAAGTATGATGCCAAATCCATGAAGGCTTTCCTGACTACAAAGAAAATGTTTTTTCTCCTCTTCCCTTTCACTTCTTGTTGCGTGTATCTACCTTCAGTAGTAGGTTGTCTACAGTACCTGAAGTGGTAACTGCCTTGATTCACACTTAGAATAATGCAAGCAGGGCTCAAAATAGGTCCAAATGACAGACAGCCCCCAGCGGCCCCTAAAAAAAAAAAACAAACAAACAAACAAACAAACAAACAAAAACCTAAATACAAGCAGTAGGACCTTTCACTTACTGTATATGCTTCCTACATCTTTTTTGATGCTGTAATTCTGACAAGCTTTAGCATGTTCAGCAATCAGAGCAAAGGGACGTCATGCTGGCATGAGACACAGAGCAGCTGAGAAAAGGGTGAGAAATGCTGGAAAAGTGGTGAGAGAGGCCAGAGCAGCATGGCGCATATGAGCAAGGAGGGACTGTGCTTGCACTGTGGTCGACAGCTGAAGCACCGCCCCTGCTTCGGGTAGTGCTCAGCCTTAATACGGCGTGCAGAGATCATTCCTCCCCACGAATACGAACATACCTGGTAATGAAATTAATGCACTGTAATAATTGGCAATGATTATCCATGACTGCCTCTAATTCAGGAAAGTATCTGAATCAGAAGTTACTCAAGTGCCTTTTGAAATAGGGCTGAACTCAAGGATATCACCAAATTTATGCAGGAGAGTGCTGCTAAAGATGTGTGTCGTCTCTGTGAGCAAGGGGGGGAAAAGTGGTTTGTGTAAGGTTGGGGGGGGGTGTTTCTAACTTGATTTCCAGTTGGGAATTTATTCTCATCTTACATGAAAGGGAATTCATACACATACAAATCTCCTTACATCAAATCAAGACAGTCTTGCTTTCTTCTAATTGTTTTGTGGAATAACCACTCAGAAGTTCACTTCTGTCATCTTTCTCAAGCAAAATAAAAGGCCTTTTAGAAAAATTTTATTGCTAAAACAATGAAATCCTCCTGGGAATGACTTCGTTATGGAAATCAAGTGACAGTTTCTTTTATCTAGCCAAGCAGCAAGTCTGCATTTATAAAAGGCATTCTATGCACGAAGTACAGTGAGTAGGAGGACATGAAAATGCTATTTTTAAACCAGATTTCAGCGTTCCTCCCATACAGATTTCCTGGAATAACAACAGCAACAACAATAATGATAATTAATAATGCCAAAAAAGGAGTATCATCTTAAAGGTGAGTGGCATGTGAGAAAGCAAATTGTAGTTAAGGACTTGTAAGATTTAGGGACAAATGTAAGTTTCTTTCAAATAAACTGGCATCGTGCCATGAATTTCACAGGATTTGAGATTTGCGCCCTAAATTTCATACTGCATTTTTTTTTCAAAAAAGGCAATAAATTAACATTATGTGCAGCATATGCTGCATGTCTACCATTTGTTTTCTTGCAGCAATTGTTATTTTCAGAAACACCACTAAATGAGAAGTTAACTGTGGAGCTGATGCTATCACTGTGTTTGGGTAAGTGACCATGGCAGCTTTTAGAGCTGGGGAAGAAAGGGAGAAAACCCTGAAAAAGTCCAGGGCTAAGCAATGTTTTCATTTGCAACAAGAACAAGGGTACGATGCAGACTTTGACCCAAAGCTTAAAAGAAAATACTGGAAAGATCCTTTACTGCTTTGCTGACCTCTGGACCTGTCTCTCAGGACACTCACAGAGCAAAGACGTTGAATTAACTAATACGGAGAAAGTGTGGGTCAAATCCTTCCCCTCTACCAGGAATAGGCTGTCTCCAGTACGCTTGGAGTGCAATTTTCCGAGGGCAGAAGTTAGCCCATATTACCAGAAGATTGTTATTCAATTGTGCTATCGTCTACCAGTGGTAATTAGAACAAGCCCCTGCATTTCACACCTAATGAAATTGAAGAGAGTGCGCAGGCAGTAACAAAATGCCTGGGACGCTGAGGTGCAGCGTGAAACCTGCTGGAGCGCTGGCACTCAAGAGTAACTCCACCACTGGGAAGCCCCCGTTTCCTACGAAATTAGAGCAAGGCAGAGAAATCACACACGCTGTCTGTCCCTCTCTTACACTCGGCAGCTCTAACACAGACACACGTTGTAGTCTGGCACTGACTCATGTTTTGAACTCGGGAGCACCCCCAACACACGTGCCTGCACACAACTCCCTGCTCCCACACACCCTGCTTATCCTCTGGCTCGTGCTGCTGCCGTGAGGTACCAACCTTGTCCAAGTGATTTTCATCCATGTTTTTAATCCAGTGCAAACCCCTCAATAGCAGTAGCATGAAACGTGGACGAACCATCAGCCTTTGTATGCCACCGACCCAGTGAAAAATCTGCCACCTAACTAACCAGGTATGGTCTGTTTTTGAAGGATATTATTTAAGGACCACTCTGGGCATGTTTGGAGGCACTTCCACTCTCTCACTCTCCTACAAGACAAATTTTTATGTCATTAACCTTTAGTTGCCATTTAAACAGTAAAATGTAAGTCTATTAAACCACAGAGTTCCAATTTGAGTTCCTTCATCTGCTTAATGGGAAATGCACAGTGGTAAGAGAGGAAAAAAAAATAGGTGTGACTGGAGCAAGTTAGCGCCATTTTCCTTTTCTGCCCATTGCTTGCTGCCAAACATGCTTGCTGCTGGTCACTTGCCTCGCTCACTGCCAGCAAGTGCTCAGCTGGGCACATCCCCAATATTTAACCCTCAATAAAATTAAATCACAATAATGCTTTGCATTCATTTAGAGTTTTGCATACCACAAACACTCTAAGAAAAATTAACTGCATGCTCTGTAACACCCCTGCAAGGGAAATTGAGTATTGCTATTCATACCTTATGCAAAAGAGAATTTCAATGGAGATGGAATAATTGACCTGCCCAAAGCTATGCAACACAGGTGTTCCTGTTTCCTGGTTCTCTCTGTATGCCAACAGACCAGTTTCAGCCTTTCCTGAAATTCAGAGTTAAGAGTTCTGCCTTCATTTCTGCCTCTTTTTGCGGCTGAAGGAAAGCAGGGAGCAGGTCTGTGTACCCAGTGGTATGAGTGGTACACGAGTGCTGTGAGAGAGTGGTTCCTGGCTGCACTGCCTGTGGTGGGACCAGAATAAACAGGATTGCAGCACTCCTGTTTCTACCTCCCTGTGATAAGTAAGGATTAGCTGCAGAAAATTATTTTATCTGTATTTGGTCTATAATAATTTACTAATAATTTGGTTAAAGGAACGTTAAAAGCCTTTTTCACAAAAGACTAACAAGTTTTAGCTTCTCTGGATGTCTTCCAGTACTGCAAGGAGGACAGTAGAGGACTCAGAAGTGTACCACACACTGCTCCTCATACCCTCCCTCTCTTGCCCTCAACAGCAAAAAAGTGTATGACTAAACAAATGCAGGTTTCATCCCAGATAAACGGTGGGAGGGCAGGAGCAGTGCCCACTGCCGGCTCCTGTGGGCTGCAGCCACTCCTGCCGACCATCAAATGACAGGAAACTCCACACTGGGCTTGCCTGCAGCCAGCACTGGCGTATTTGGATGGACCTGAACTGTTTAACCACCTCTTTGAGGTGAAAACCCTCATACATCACAGGCTGGACAACAGATCAGTGTAGTCAGAGATCCTGTTACAACACCAGCTGTTCCTCCTGCAGCACCACCAACAGCCACAGTGTAGGTGGCACCCAACCACGCTTAGTACATTAAAGGGGTTTTACCTGTAAAAGATCTGTACTCCTATGTGCAGTGACACTATTAAAGCAGAAACGTTAACTACTAGCCCTGTGGAAGCATTATCCTAGTTAAAAAGAGGGCTTTTACTGGCAAAGCTCATCCCTGTTCACAGACCAAGTAAGCCCTCCAACCTTTGATCAAAGCAGTTAAGACTGGAAAAGCACTTGAACATGCTGATCAGCTCCGGAGCTAGGACAAGGCTTAAGTCGAGGGGTTTATCTCTCACAACCTCTCACTTCTAACCACGTTCGGTTGGGTGAGGGCCAACTCGGTGTAACCAGATCCTCAGCCGGAGCTGCAGGTTTTGATTGCCCTGAAACTGTAGCTCAAGCCAAAGCCTCTTTAGCTATCACACCTAAGAGCACTGCCACCCCTGCAGATCAGCAGATGAGCTCCATAGTTTAAGTGGATTAGCTGTGCTGAACAACTCTGCTACATCCAGTTCCCCTGTCCAGTGCTCGAGCTTCGGTGAGCAGTCATCTTTTCTACGGCTGATCCAGGAGGTTTTGCTGCAGAGGACAAGCGGGGCTAAGGAGACGCTTATGCTGTCCCCAGGCTGTAGGAGAAAGACAAGCTTGGAGGTTGGGCTCAGTGGGCCAGTAGTGTTCTTGGAAGACCACCCCCTTCCACACCCTCTCTGGCACCGGAGTTTGGGGTTGGCTTCCCACTACAGTGTGTGACTAGGGTGAAAAATATAAGCCTAACACACCACACACCACCTCGCCGTGACTTAAGCAAAATCCTCAGCAGTGGCACACAACAGAGCAGTGCATATACCACCACAGTAAGAGGATACCCTCCTTACCACCTATCTTAGTCTGGGAGGAACAGCCTCTGCTGTGTCTTAGCAGCTACAAACCTCAGTTCCAGTAAACCTCACAATTTCCCAGGTACATCAGATCCTTCTCTCAGCCACTCCTCCCAAAGGCAGGAGGCAGAAGTGCCACTAACGTAGCATAATCAGTGTGAAGTTGTAACAGTGTGGGGGAATGTTGCAATTCATGGAAAATGTCTTCGACCAACAGGCAATTAGCAGCGAGTCTAAAGGCAGCGGCAGAAGGGAGTGGTTTCCTAACAAACAAGCCTTGTCACAAAAAAAAAAAAAAAAAAAAAAAAAGAGAGAAAGAAAAAACCAAACCACTCTAACACTTGCTTTCCTCAAAAAAGCAGCATTCTCAGGAGATTGAAAGCGTGTGGAAAAAAATACCTCTGCGAAGCTTTCTGTAAAGATTATTCTTTACAGACACATTTGGCAGCCCTTTCTGCTCTGTCTCCTAATGCTATTGAGTATAACTATGTTAAGTCAATAGGCAAAGCCACTCAAAGTGGTTTTTTTGAGGTTTTCTAGGCCAAGGGAGGAAGCAGTGCGATAGGAAAGTTTTCAGAAGTGGGAGTTGTGCCTGCCTTGCTTCTAATTGTAGTGAAACTGTCAACCTCTGCATTGTGTTTCAAGACTTTACACTTCAAAATCATTCCCTCTGTGCTTTGAAATGCTATACTTTTAAGCTAACTACTTCTAAAAGTGCTGTTTAAGAAATGACATCTTCAACCACATTTAACGTGGAGAATAAATCCAAATTTGCAAAGTCTCATTGGGTCCCTGCAAAAGTGCAGTTTTTTTATTGTACTTGACAACCAATCTCTTGGAAAGTATCTGTGCAGAAATTTAAATTGCTTCCTATCAAGACATTTGAGAGAAAATTGGGGGGGGGGGCGGTGCTAGGAGTTAAAAATAATTATGTTCTTTTTACCTTAGATTAAAAAAATCACCAACATTCAAGCAACAAACAGCATCAAAACCAATTAGTAACTTTACAACCTGAAATCCTACCGATGTGCAGGCATGGGTTAATCGTATTTCAGAATGATCTCCAAACGCACGTGGCTAAAACAACTGAACTACGCTGGTTTGCTTTCTCCCTTGTAAACCACCAAAAGTGAAAGCAGGTCCAGGTACTATGGTGAGAATTACGGGCACTAACTGCCTGTGAAAGGATGTACTCTGCCTCTGATCACTAAACTCTCGGAATCACCCCATCAGTGCCAGAATGGTAAATTCGTAGATAAGCCAATGTGCTAAATTTCTCTTCAGTGTCCAAACTCAATTCTCTAAGGAGACGGATACCTGCCAAACTGCAGGGAGCTGAGGGAGCCTTGTGCTTTCCAAGTGCCCCAGCACGCATTTGAATATCAGGGTAATTAGGAGGCCATGCTCCTTTCATGCTGTCACAAAACAAAGTATTTATGTTGCTTCAGCTTTAATGATTTTAAAATATGGAAGATCATTTCAGTAGAGTAACAGCAGGTTCAGTAATGCTCAGGTATATTTACGCTCTGTTGTTCAGCGTGGTAAAACTAACTCAGGTTAAAGGTTTACTGCTAAATACTTCGGGAGACAGCAAATAGGCAAGTAAGCAGCTCAGAACGTGCAGGCTCAGAAGTCAGCTCCGTCAGGAGCTATTTTCTACCCAGTGTGACAGTGCCCAGCATAAGGAAGCCCCAAGAAAGACTCCAGTTCCCAAGTAGTACTTTCACCAAGCAGAAAATTATACTGTACCTTGTGGGACTGAACAACTTTGAAGTATTATCTCAAGGTCTGCCAAAGCTGTTCCAGATGCCAGGTTTCAATTTAAGCCCATCTATTTTTCATATCCTTCTCCCAGACTGCCATCTCCCTGGTTTAAAGGAGGACAGCAGGCTACTTAACCCTGAGAAAAAAGTTCCTACCATTGCTCAGGAATGACTCCCCTCCATAGCATTAGGAAATCACACCGATCACCTTGCAAGGAAGCCCCACCCCACTCTTTGCTCACCCCATCATGGATGCTTGGCTGGGCCAAGCTGAGGTGCCACAAACAAACTCCCGCAGCGACACTGGTTATTTCTGCACTTGGGAAAGAGGGGTATATGGCCTTCCCTCTGCACTCTGCTCATCAACATTTCTCCACGCATGGATATGACTCCTCCTCATCTCTTCTCAAACTAACAAAAAAATTCCTTTAACCAGACAGGAGCAATGATGCAAAGAGCCTTCTACTCCAAACTCCAGCACCAGGTCAGGCAAGAAGTGAGGAAACACAGCCATGCCACAAGAGAAACAGCTGAGCTATTACAAACAACAGCAACCCTTTTGACTTAACCAGAAAGTGCCCAAACCAATACTAGTTTCCAAGAGGAAAGGCTGCCCTCCACTTACCACACAGACTCCCCCAGAGCTGGATCGCCTTCTCAAATATCCCTTGTTTGTCACAGCAGTCGAGCAAACTTTGCCTTCTAATCATTCCCATAGTACACGAATCCCTTCCTGGCTTGGCACAAGGTGCGTACAAGGTTTCTGCTAATCTTGCACTTACAGTAAATTCCCCCTCCCCATCACATCATGTGAATCATCCCCGTTTCCAAGCATCAAAGAGTTAATGGAAGAAAGAACCACCCTACCATGTGCTTCACTCACGGGTAAGTGGACTGGCCAGCTACCAAAGCAGATTGTTAAAGACTGCACCGAGCTCCTGATTTTTTTCCTCTCAACTGCAATAAATGTAAGGATTGAATGTGGACATAAATGTAAACCTAGACCACATCTGCTGATAAAGCAAAGCCTTTGTACTTGTACAACTGCTATTAACTGTACACAAAATACTTAAATTTCATGAATTCTCCAACATTCAAAAGCTGACCTGCAGTCTGCCCGAGGCAGCCAATGTGAACTGCATGCTCAGCAGAATTGCACATTAAAGACAGAAGGGAAACAGATTATAATACAAAATCAGACTGCTAGGAAAGTGCATCATTTATGCAACTGTTAAACACTCAGAGTATTTTGGGCACACTTTACTACACCAGATTAAAACATAGCTCTGGTGGTTCCCTTCTGAAAGGCAGTGTAACAGGTAACAGGTTCATGTTATTTGCCCCTTTCATCACAGCACAAACAAAACCAGTGCCTTCAGGACTCTGTCATATTCCAGTATTAAACTTTTCTTTTTAATTAACTGAAGCTACTTTGCTATTGGAAGATTTTTACCTTCCCATAATTGCATTAATAGCTTGGAGCAGAGTGTACATGCATATGCACAACATTTCTTCCCAAGTATCTCTCAGGGAACTTCAGCTGTGCATCTTTGCCATAAGCGTTGACGCTTCTTCTCCTAAGATAACTTCAATGTAGTATTCTAATTCTGACTTATTTCTTGGTAACATACTTCCACCTTGAGTTCATACCTGTCAGACATGGATTGTGGAGTTCCCTTGGTTAAGTATTACCAAATCATTTGAACTTTTCTCCATCACCAATCAGGTATAGGCAGCTAGGACCTACCTAACAGGACTCCATCCCTAGACAGTTTCAGTTTACCTTGGGCCAGCTTATTTCCATTGGTTCACGCTCTGTTCTGTTGTGACCTCTAAGGAAAACAATTCAGGGACCCGTCTGTCCCAAAGTCACTTGTCTCCTTTTTTAGATTCCTTCCTATTTCAAGTCTACCATAACTGGCCTATAGGCACGAAATCCACTCTGGGATGTGACTAGTGACCTTTTCTATAGTTTATATTAACGTGATTATTTACATGATCATTATTAACAAGAGGAAACTATTTTAATTTACACTGCTAGCAAATTCAATTTTCACATCTATGATCAACAGAATCATGTCTACAAATAGATGTTTACTTTTACATGCTGGGCTTGGAGACACAAAACATTATGTATTTCTTAGCTGTCCCCATGGCATCTATACTTAATACTGCAATCTCAAATTAAGCAGAAGTCTGTGGTAACCCAGTCTGTTTTCAGTTATCCAATACCTTTCTAGTTCATGAATAGTTTGATTAAAAAAAAAAGGGGGGGGGAGGAGTTTATGATAAAAATTCATACCCAGATTTCAAAGACCTAACAGTGTTGGAAGGTGCGCAGTAGATCATGCTCAGAGTACTTAATGCAAAAATATCAATCAAGAATTCTTGGTTCTTCCACTCAGGGTTGCTTAAATTTGTGAGTCATGTGGGGAGCCATTGCTAATAACAACAACAATCTCTGCAACAAAATGTAGAAACTACAGTTGGATCTCTGGGTTGAGAAGTACAGTGATTTTGCACAGGAATTGCACACACCCCATCTACTGGCTTTGCAGAAGACTGAGAATTTTAACAGCAGCAAGGCAAGTTTACCTTGCATTGGAATAATTTACCGACCAGTGCCTGTGAGGTTAGTGCTTGATGAAGGTACAGGAGACCATCACCTATCCCAGGAGAGCCACAAAGCAATCCAGCGCTGACAAAACTGTTCAGAGCCTACAACGGTAGAAATACAGGTCACGGGCTAAAAACAGGAACCTGAATCATCACAGCACCTCGTACATTGTGACAGAGACCTAATAAAGAATCAGAGAAAATGTTCCAGCTGACTAAGGTGTTAGTTGTGCTGAGTGCCTGCTGTGAGGCCTGCCTTGCTGCCCTTAAGACCAGGGGCAATGTCTAGGAGAAAGGCAGCAAACATGCACCCCAGCAGACTTCGGTCAGTGTTGCTGTTGTGCCACCTCTGCAGCACGCGGGGAGCACAGCCATTGTAATTTTTAATTCAAGAAGGTTGCATGCTACATCATTAGAAGAATTCACAACAAACTTCAGTCACTGAATCAGAAATGGAACTCAAGTTACACTCTGTCAATCAGCATGTTTGATCATAGCAAATCAAAGAATCTGCTTAGCTCTGCTGAAAGCTTCCCAAAGCCAGCGTAGTCTCCCACTCCTTTAGTAGTCTGCAGTGCTTTCATAGCAGATGGCAAAAGTACTGAGAGCAAATCCAGAGTTAACAGCAGCTGAGAACACTGATAGTTTTGCCACTGGAGTGTCAAATTGTGACGCTTCTTTTCCCGTCAAATTAGTAAAGTTAATATATCCACACTGCCACATCAATGACACCAGCCAGAGTCTGCCTGTTCATTTCTAATTCCGTATTTGCAGGCAAGAGCTCAAGAAGGGGCCAACAGCCACCATAATGTCAATCTATGGTCTTAGGAGACTAAATACATTTAAATCTGTCAATACACTCTTTATATGAAACTTGCATCAACAGTAGGCTGTTACAGGTTACTGACAGTTGTGTGAAATATATGGTCATCCATGATATAGATTAGGAGGATTTTCAATGCCTCTTCACTTTTCACCCTGGATTTCCAATGAGCTTCTTTAGGGAGCCTTTAGTACTAATATACCAGTGCCTTGTCACACAGAGGCATCATGGACACGATTTCTAGTAAAAGCCAAAATCACAGAAATTTCATTTGCATATAGGGTCAGAGATGTTTTGAAAACAGACTTTTCAGTTATATATAACGTTTGGAGGAACTCAGTGTCGCAGAACGAAAATTATGTTTTTCCTTCCCTTGCAACTGTCCACCTCAGAGACAAAAGCCTGCTCTTGCATCCAGTGTGACTTCAGCAGAGTGGACTGGGATCAGAGTGATATAATGCATTAAATGTCCAGTTTTCAAACAACAGATCAAGTTTGGGTTTAAAACGCTGTCTTTACTCAGAGCATTTTAAACCAACTGTTTGATAAGAGGCTACTGTTGCTGCTGACCCCTTCTTTCCATTTTCTGTGCCAAAGTTGTGAAGGTACAGTACTGTTTTAAAATGTACACCAGCCAAGGAGAGTACAGTGATGTGAAACTGGTATTTGTGTTTTGTCAGTACCAGCAAAGGTGTGTCTGCACAAAGCTGTGATAACTGTCAGCAGCTTAAAGCAATTTAGATCTTTGCTTGTTTGTGTGCCAGGCAATCTTAAAGAGCTGCAGAACTCTCTCTTCTAAGCGTTAAGATCTCCGTAACTTCAACTACATAAACTCCCCAAATTAAAACAGCATATTCATCAATTTCTAGGAATACACCACAGTTTGGATGACACATTATTCCAGTGCTCAGTTTCTTCTGGACCTGAAGGTATCCTAGAGGTCTTAAAACTCAGCCTTTCTTCAGCTCCAACTGGAGCCAGACCAAGCGTTCAGCACTGGCACCAGACCCACTGCAGCGCCAGAGCATTTCAGAAACTAAGCCAAGAGCTGGGGAGGTGTTTTTAGGAACCCTTGCAGAAGGCACCTCTGCCAACAAGGTTCAATGAGGTTTCTGCTGGTGACTTGAGAAGACATATTGAATGTCACCTGGCATGTTTATCTTCTTTAAACACTGAGCTTTCTTTCTAACATCTAATAGGGCAGATTACGGGTTTAATACTAATGGAAACTGATCAAAAGACCCTAGATTATTTGGTTGGCATACCTTAAAACCTTTTCCTGCTTCGGTTTCCATGCAAAATATATCAAAACAGTACTCCTATGAATGGAGAGCCTATCAACTAATAATTTAAGGAGATGAAGAAAACTACATTTCAAACTGGGTTGTGGATAAAAATGTTAAAAACCTCCCAGACCAAAGGAGGACCTGCTCCACAAATTTTCACAGGACTACTTTGGAAAATAAAACCTACAGAAGCAGACTATATAAGGCCATTTGAAAATTCTATTCCTTATCTACAAAAGGCAGTTTCTCCTCAGTTGCCATCATGGCTCATTTGTTTAGGGACAAAAGCAGCTGGCAAACAAGCACGAAAAAAAGGAACAAGTAAACACTGGCATTTTAAGCGTTGTCTCTAAGCAAAGATAAACAGCACTGATCAAATGACAACTGACCAGGTTTCTTTCCGTACGTATCTGAAGGGATGACGGCTGGGAACAACCTCGATCAAGGTTATCAATCCATTTAAATGCAGAAATGCTTTCATGATTTCAAGGCAGAACAAGAATTTCTTTTTGTCTGCACTTTTTAGAAGACATGAACAGTAACCTCAGAACAGAACATAGATGTCTGTTAACAAAGCCAACAACAATTACTGCTATGTCTAAGAATCAACAAA
>VYZQ01064769.1:1836-14590 GCA_013400655.1 Mystacornis crossleyi | reverse complement strand
TCCTGTTTGAAAATCTGGTTTTGTTCTATGTAGGCAATTTGGTTGTTTGAATTTCAACAAGGAGAAACCTTACGTGTACCATGATTTATGTTCAGCTTTTTCCTCTGTGTTTGTCTGCAGAATTCCCACTGAGACTCTCCTGTTACAATGCTTCCTGGAAAATCCTTTGGTATCTCATACTGTGCTTCTTTCAAATCTGAGGTGTAACAATACCAGTTTAATCTCTCCATCTGTTGATGGCAGAAGATCAATGCTGTAAAATTGTGTGTTAATATAAACCTCTGGTGTGTTTTGTTTGGCATTTGCTTTATTTCTGTCTTTCTGATTATGAAAAGGGAGTCTGCCATAGGATCTGGTTATACCTGTAAATAATTTCAGAGTCTTGTTTTTTCTGCAGTATCCCACAGCCTTGATCAGTAAGATATGATGCCTGTACCTCGTGTTAAGGGTTAGGGAAATACCGGAGTTTGGGAACTAGCTGTCTCCTAGCTCCTTAATAAATTAGAGTATACATGGGGAAAGCACATTGGCTACTTAGATATTACTGTTGGGTATAGAAAGCATGTTTTATTCTGGAGAAAATCCCTAGTTGGTTACTTGGGGACTAGACTGTGTCTTAAAGAGTTTGTATGCTAAGAACCAACACTTTATGTATAACTAGATTGGCAGCCATGGCATTCCCACCACACTTTGTTCACAGTTTTGAGACCCACTTTTGTAGAGGTAACCCAATAACTGGCAAGCACATGAGATGGTTTAAAGAGAAATACAGGAGCTGTTTCTCTTTGTCAGATTTGTTGTTCAGGGAGTTTGTTTTGTTTTGTTTTTTAATGTAGACCTTAACATCAAAGTGTACTCCCAATTTTATCAGTATCAAAGACCTGCAATTCCCTTGTCCATTACACAAGTGTTGAGCTTGTCTGAGGTATCATTTTAACTAACGTTTTAATGACTTCGACAGCTTCCATCTCCTGGTTCTCATTTTTGTTCATTTTACTCTGGAGTAGCAATAGGCTAAGAATGGGCCCTTAGCCAATTACTCCCTGGCTCAGTGGCATCTGGAACTCCTGTCTGATATTTGTCATCCAAAGCCATGTTCACGTCCAAAAAAATTATCTCATATTAGAAAGGAAGGATTCATTTTAATAGAAATTCCAAGAGCAATTATGGGTAGTTGGCTTTAACTGTACAGTTACAGTTGTATGATAAACATTTATAATTCTTCCATGAATAACTGCAATGCGTAAGTTATTGTGAAGCCCTATTATAACACACACTATCACAGGGAAAATGTTGTCCACAGGCTTCAACTGCTGAATTTGGATAAGAGGTTTCTCCTCAGTCTCAGCTTTAAGAAACAAAAAGAAAGCCTTCCCCATGTGATAGAATACACTGGAGTAGGAAGAGTTAAACTTGTGGTGATCTTACAAATCAAACACTGATTGCAATTTGAAAGTCAGATTATATTGTGTCACTTGCATCCACTGTATTTCTAGAACTGGCAAATGACAATGCCCAGTTGTTCTTTATTTCATGTGAATGTTCTTTACTCTCATTTCTGTGAACTTTCTACCCAGGAGGTCATGCAATGGAAATGCTGCCCCTTCCCTACTGAAACCCCAGGTGTCATGTGTATCTCACCCTTCAGAAATGATGTTTATATATATGTATATAGCTTAAGACAGCTAAGTTTGTCTAAATAAATAAACAAAAGCATGTTTTTAATATCTTCCATAGAAATTCTGCATTACAGGCAGCTGAAACCTGTTCATAGCCCATAGGGATGGCTTTAGTCAGAGGAAACACTCCTAAGCAAACACTATGAAGTATATATGCTTGAAACTCTATTTGACACCAGAGAAGTTTTGTTATGTTATTCACACCTTTTACTACTCTAAAGAAAAAGAAATAAACTCAAATTAACAATAACGTTAAGGAAACTGGGGAATGCTACAGAGTCTGGTTTTATGATAATTTGTCCTTTTTCCTTCTCCCCACTTCCTGACCTGCTTTACTTGAATTGATCTTGTTTGAGTTCATCTTGGACTGCAGCTGATTACAGGAAAGAACTTTTTGCTTATTGGCTGGTTATCTGCCTAGGTTTGTATGAAATGTTTGGGTCACTTATCTGTTTTAGAATAAATAGACTCTCTGTTCTCTGAATGTGGGTATGCTTTTAAATAAAATTAGATCAGCTTACCCCTGCTTTTCTAAGTGCAAAGGGGAAGTTAATAAAGAAAGATTTAGACAGTTTTAGTTGTTGCTGTTTGTTGCAGTGGAGCAACTTCTTTAAGTGGCTATTGCCAGCTGGGACAAAGGTTTGGTGTTTCTGGACCTGGCAAACACTTGACGAGATGGCCTTGCAGTGCCACTGCCCTGCATCACCATCGTTCAGCTCCACAGCCTCTAACCAGTGCCTAGAGAAGGAGAAGCCCCAGAGCTAATGCTGTTTATCAGGTTGTGTACAGCTGTAATGAAGATCTTGTCGTGTGATCACTTATGCAAGTGAGTAATTTTATTCACACCAGTGATGTCTGTGAATTCAGGGAGACTGCTCACAATGGTTTAAGGGCTTGAGGCTGCCATGTGTAAATTATGGCTGCTGGATGTTTTATAATTATGTATTTTTAATTAAATATTGCATATCAAAAATATAAGTTGTATTTCTCGAGAGCCAAAGAATAATATGATACATAACATTACTTGGATGAAGGGGCAGGGGTTGCAGGAAGAGCTGTCATCATATTTTCTGAGTGACATCAATTTGTGTGGCTAACATTTTAGTAATAAAACCCAAAATGTAAATCTGTAGCCTGCTGCGAAGGGAAGTTCTACAGTTCCAATGAACACTGCAGGATTTTCTCATAAATATTCATTAACAGAGCCTTGCTGGAAATGAAACTTAAATACTTAAGGTAATGGAATAAAAGTAGTTGAGAAGCTCTTTCAGGCATGTTCGAAAACAGGATAGGGAAGAGAAAAGTAAGTAGCATGAAGTTTGACTTGCTTTTTGGTGTTGAAAGATATTAAAAGCATTGTAGGGTTAATGGCAGTGAAATGCCTTGTCCTACTGCTAGTGCAACCCATTAGCTTTTGATGGAAATACTGTAGAATTTCTGCCTCTTTGGACTTGTGTTGTTACATCTTTCCATGGCATTATAGTGTCAGGATTTTTGCTTCTTTACATCTAGAATACAATACAGGTGATTGCGTACAATAAATGAGCATTGTGAAGGTCATCACCACGGCTGTCCACACTCCAAAAAGCAAGGTTTTGTTTACTTTTAATTTTTTTTTTAATTAAGGCCCCCAGAAAGAGTGTAATTTTTCTATTTGTGCCTCAGGGTGTGCTGCATATTTAACCAGATGGCATTTCTGGAAGTTTTGACAGGATCCTGAGATAGCCATAGCTTTGAATTGTAAGTGCCACCTCTGTTTTCTTAAAATAAGTAGGCTGTCAGGTACTGCTGGGCTGCTGATCTCTAGAGATGTGTTTTCTTAGAAAGGGGTGGCTTTTGGAATAGGGAGAACTTTGCTGGTTGAGACAAATTCAAATAAAAGATGAGAAGAGCAAATTTTTTCCCTGTGCCCTAGAATGAGGAGATTTTTCCTTCCGGTTTGTCTTTCTCACATCCAGCAGTTTTCAGTGGCTCCATGTGTTGGAGAACCTGTGCAAAATTTGTGTTCCCAGGTGAACATACTCCTCTTTGTCCCCCAAGAGCTGACACTAGTTCTGCTCCCTGCTTGCCTTGGGAATCCCAGTGCCTTGAGTTATTGGTGCCTCAGGCTATTGGTGCCTCCTGTGCTTTTTGTGCACTTTGTCCTCTAGAAGGTCTCCAAGCTAAGAAATCCCCTATTCATTTGAGTGCAATAACCTGAAAGAAGATGGAAAGGGCAGGTTTCTAACACAGTTTGACACTGAACTTTCTCAGAGCTGACTCGCCTGAATTGCAGCCAGTGCCTCTTGAGGAGCAGACAGAATAGGTGTCAGAGCAGCTCCTCAAGTAAACATGGGCACTTGGAAAAACCAGGGCTGATTGGGATTGAGAGGGTCTTCTGCTGCCAAATCAACCTCATGGATACTCTCACCCTGCCTGTGAAATGATGGCATGAGGGAGCTGAATCGTGAAGGAAGTATTTTTGGACAAGTCTGTGGTGTCTCCATGGTTGAACTGAGAAATTTTTCCCTGCTTGTCTCAAATGAAAAGCTGTCTGCTGAAAAAACAGGTGGAGTCAGTGTTTCCCTTAACATCCCATAGAGCTGGCATTGCTGCAGTGTTGCATTTAATCCTTTCCTGATGCCTTCATGGCTCGTTTAGTCTGTGTTCAGATAAATGGTGCACATATTGTGTCAGACTGTCTGGAAATAGGAAAGGAAGCGCTCCTCTTCCATATAGTGAAAACATACAGAATTTTGTATATATTAAAATATTACTGCTTGTCTTGACACAAACTATGAGTAAATAATATATATTTACATACCATGTAACTCTTAAATTATTTAAGATGCTGCCTTAGCTAAAAACTCTAGGTAAAGCTAATTAAATGCTGCTAGGCAAAGTGATTTGGATTTTTCATTTAAAAGAAAAAATAATATAACAAGAAACCTATTAGTAACTATATTTCAGTAGTACTTCTGTTACTGAATTTGCTCTGTTATTTTAAAAATAACTGCCAGAGAAGAAAATTATTTGGGGGAAAACAAAAGAAGAAACCACCCCTATTTACATCTCATTGACTGTTTTGCTGCCCAAGCCCAGCAAGGTGAGGGCTGCAGATCAGGGGCAGACATAGCACATCCCTGATGGCAGCTCTTGGTGTCTTTGTTAATGCTCAGCCCAGGCAGAGACCTCCTGTCTGTACAAGCTCTCACAAGCAGCATGGAAATGGTAGGAGAAGACCTGAGGTAGTGGAGAGGTTGCTTCTGGTAGGGATTATCAAAATATCTTTCTTGAGATCTGATGGCAACTGGCCTTGAAGTGTCACAGAGAGACACTTTGTGCACCGATGTGTTGTCCCTCTTATTCCACAACAGCATCGCCATAATAGAACTGAACTTTAATTTTTGTAAACTTTCGCTAAGTTTTTTGTTCTGTCTTAGTCTCTTAGTATTCTGTGAAATCAACACTGCTAAATAGACAGAAAAATTTTCTCTTCCTTTGAATGTTACACAGGCTGTGCCAAGTTCTCTTTTTCTCTCTGTACATACCTCCTGCAAAAAATACAAAGGGGGGGCAGGGAGGAAGCCATGAGGATATATACTCTTGAGACACAAAGAGTAACAGATGCAGTGTTTTGAATCCTTAATTATTAGTCTATGCTCTGTCAGGCAGTCTCTACTGCCCTTTGGAATTTTGATGCCATCATTTCACAAAAATCACAGATGTTTTAATTATGAGGATAAATTAATGCAGGTAGTAGTCTTCATCGTTTTCCCGTCCCTCAAAACGAGAGTATTATTGATTTTGGAACTTTTCATTTGAGAGTATCACTGAATTTTGAAGTCCTCTTCAGTGATCTGTTTACCTGCAGAGCTGCCATTTCAGCTTGCTTGTTGGCTGTAGCTTCCTAACTAAACTTTCTAAATTGCCATTCTTAGCTGAAGATGTATCCCAAGATTGAACAAATGACCTTTACAGTGTAATAACATCCTTCAGCTGTCACGAATTAGTGTGTTGCATCTATCACTCCTGCAAGCCTTGAGGTGTGTGCCTGGCTCTGTAGTGCCTCTCCTGTGATAGTTACAGCCTGGAGACAGACTCTTCTCCCCTCACTGTAGCTACCACTGAAATTGGTACTCTTGTTTCAGCATTATTATTGCCACCATGTCTTATGCAGGTGATCAAATAATAAAATATATTTTTGAACTATTATTGACCTAATTTCAACTGTTTTTTTTTCACCCAAGTTAATTCTTACCCTGGTTGTTACCCTGTGAATAATCTTTTGCTTGGATTAAGCAAGATAGCTAAAGGCTTGAGAGAGAGAAAACTTACTCTGAGGCTTTGCACAAATAATTAAAGCACTCTATAAACTGCTGTACACAACAGGATATTTTGGTGCTCTAGAAACTTAACTCTCAATTGGAAAGAGAAATATGTACTCATTGCTTCAAAGAACAATTAGGTGTTTTTAATAACGCACTCGCAAAACTTTACATGCTGTAGCTAATAAAATGGAATTTAGTTTACTAAGTACTTGTAAATGAAAGACAAAGCTTTTATCTGCAGCAGTTTACAATGTATACAGTAACAGAAAATGATGATTCACAATGAGAACTTCAAAGTGTCTGATTTAGGATTCTAATTTTCAAGTCAAGAGGATTTAGCATTCACAAATTAAAATGTTAGTTTGTGTACAACCCATCTTGTAGGTTAATTAAGGTATACAACCCCAGGATGATATTGTCAAGCCTTGTGGTTGTCAGAGGTGTGATCCTGACAGGGAATGCTGAAATGGACGTTGCCAGAAGTTTTCACTTAGGCCTCACCTGGGAAAGCACCAGTAAAACTGGGAGTAATTTTGAGAGGAAGAGACAGAATGCTGCAAGGTCTGACCATTGGGAAGAGAAACTAGAAATACTGCATTGCTGTTTGTCATAAATGACCAGCTGTAACAAATTTGAAGGAACTGATCCACTCTGGGAGTTAGTTCAGATGGTGACAGCACATCCTCTGTCACTAAGGGCAGCACAAAAGGGTGAGATCACACTTTTGAAGACAGAGGCTGTTGCTGGGCTTTGTGACGAGGAGTGGTAAAAATGTCCCAGAAAATAGGGACAGCTGCCCTCTCCGTGCCTGCAGGGTGCCTGTCTCGTTGTCTTCAGGGTGGAAGCCCCTCGTGGGTAGGCCAACCATTCCCTTATCCTCTGTTTTCCCACTGCAGTCGCACAGCCCAGTTTATACATATTCTTAAGTACAATCATTATCTTTGTACTAACTGTGCTTCTGCACTCTTGGGTGTGCTGCAGCAGTTGTTGTAGCTCCAGGTAAGCAGGTTTCTAAAACTCGCTCTCTCTTAGAGATCCCTGTTGTTCCAGTCACCTCCGCTACTGTCCCCACTGCTGACTTGCTGGAGTCTCAAATCAAAACTTGTGAGGTGCTTCAGTGAGTTTACACCAAATTTTGTAGCTCACTACTTGTATGTCATAGGATTTGAGTTCCTGCATTTCTGAAAGGGGAAAGTTGGTTCTTTTACTTCACAGTGATTTTTTTCTCTCAATAATTTATGTAATCTTTGAGCCTGAAGGAAGAGAGAGACTAAGAATAAAGTACACCTATGGATTCATCACAGAGACCGAGCAGTCAAAAGCAGTCAGAAACTTCAAAGAACAGTCTTATTTACATTTAAAGCTAATTTGAGGACAGTTAGACTGCTGGTGACATTCCTGGTGTGTTTACTTGAATCTGAAATGTAGATGTTCCTTAGTTTAAGAACACACTATGCGTGACTGTGTGGGCATCGGCAGCATTGCGATTCGCTTTCAAGCAAAAGGAGAGATGAACAAAGAAAGAGTGAGTCACCTTAAAAACAGTAGAGTGACGGTGGGAAAATGTGGACTAGCATCTCTATCAATAGAAAAAATTCAGGGAGGGTATGCCACTGACAGTAATATTATACTTTTATTTCCACAAGAGAATAAGAACACCATTCAAAAGTTGGACCAGCTGTTACAAGGGATTGGAAACCCTTTTGGCTAAAAGAAGGCTGAACTCAGTTCTGTGGCTTCTCTCAAAAGTGGAAAACATTTGTGTTTTGCTCAATATTGCTCCATTTGCATTTTGTTTGGAAACCAGATGTGGGAAGAAAAGACCTTGTGCGTCTCACTGATTTTAGACGCCTTACTTTGTGTGTCTTCAGGAAGGCACCTGACAAAGCTATCAAACCCTGAATCAAAAATGATATTTACCTGAAGTCAGCCCCCATGTGGGACTGTCTGATGCTGTGCTGTGGGAGGGTTCTGGGGGAACAGCCTGACCAGATGATGCATTTGCAGCCCCTTTTCATTTTTAATGTTGCCATTCACCAGTGTGAAAGCTGGAGCTGTTGCAACAATTAACTGTACCTCTTACAGCCATCCTCTGTGAAATTATTCCGAAAAATAGAAAAATGTACAGCACTAATAACTAGAGACCTT
The DNA here is from genome assembly GCA_013400655.1 of Mystacornis crossleyi. Classification (NCBI taxonomy): domain Eukaryota; kingdom Metazoa; phylum Chordata; class Aves; order Passeriformes; family Timaliidae; genus Mystacornis; species Mystacornis crossleyi. Next base: position 6,453 of record VYZQ01064769.1, on the reverse strand, counting down.
TTAGAGAACTGCGCAAAAAACCAGCAATGCAGGACTTAGTTTTGATTCTATCAAATTTATTTGCGGGGATTAAGCTCAGACGTAATGCCTAATATAAATCTAAATCTAATGTTTGTGCTCAAAAGGAAATACTAATTAGCAAGGTGGGATAACTCTCTGTACCTCTCCTCCTCCTTTTAGTATCAGGAGGATGAAATGAAGTAGCTCTTAATGTGTTCTCATCCAATTACATTTGGCTAAAATTATTCATTGATCACTAATCACTGGCAGTTGTTTACACAAAACAGTGCTCATATGCAGCATGCAGCATATTGAGGATTATTGCTATAATAGGAGCTAATCAATGAAAACCACTTGTGACTCTCTTAATGAGGTGATAGTGAAAGGGGTTTTTTTTGTTTGTTTTTTGGGTTTTTTTTGTTTTTGTTTTTGTTTACCACAGCAATAGCTTTTTCAAACCAGACAGAGCTCTTTGCATCCAGCAGGAAACTGGTTTTCAGCTTTAGATCACAGGCACCATTTTTCTCTTTCTCTCTAATAATATTAAAGTTGAAAAATGATTATTCCGGTCCCCCTTTATTAAACAAGCTATTACAAANTCAAAGATCTGGTGATTTATTAGAGAACAGTGCATTCAGCACCCCTAAAAATAGATGAGTGAAGTTTTGACTTCAGAGAATGTTCATTTTTGTAATCAGAAATGGGATGCAGAAATAGCCCTCCCCAGGCATGTGCTCTGAATGCCAGGCTGCAGCTTGCTCTGTTCCACCTCCAAACAGTGAGAAATCTAAGATGGAAGATCCTTCAGTTAATTCTTTTAAATTATTTATGCTGAAAATATTCCAAATGCAACAGGAAGTTAAAAGTTCTTATATTATGCAGATTCAATGAGACTTTGGNAAATTATTCCGAAAAATAGAAAAATGTACAGCACTAATAACTAGAGACCTTTTAGAGAACTGCGCAAAAAACCAGCAATGCAGGACTTAGTTTTGATTCTATCAAATTTATTTGCGGGGATGCAGCTCAGACGTAATGCCTAATATAAATCTAAATCTAATGTTTGTGCTCAAAAGGAAATACTAATTAGCAAGGTGGGATAACTCTCTGTACCTCTCCTCCTCCTTTTAGTATCAGGAGGATGAAATGAAGTAGCTCTTAATGTGTTCTCATCCAATTACATTTGGCTAAAATTATTCATTGATCACTAATCACTGGCAGTTGTTTACACAAAACAGTGCTCATATGCAGCATGCAGCATATTGAGGATTATTGCTATAATAGGAGCTAATCAATGAAAACCACTTGTGACTCTCTTAATGAGGTGATAGTGAAAGGGGTTTTTTTTGTTTGTTTTTTGGGTTTTTTTTGTTTTTGTTTTTGTTTACCACAGCAATAGCTTTTTCAAACCAGACAGAGCTCTTTGCATCCAGCAGGAAACTGGTTTTCAGCTTTAGATCACAGGCACCATTTTTCTCTTTCTCTCTAATAATATTAAAGTTGAAAAATGATTATTCCGGTCCCCCTTTATTAAACAAGCTATTACAAAGCAAGCGAAGGATTTCTGCACCTTCAATTTTCCACCTAATAACAGTAAAGTATTTTCATTGTTGCCTTGACAATATTAATGCTATTTTTTTCCCAATGCCTAAAGCAAGGAGTCTCACCATTTTCTTTGCCAGGCTGAAACAAATTGTGGCTTTACACTTTAATAATAAAGACAGGTTTCTTTACTGGTTTTCACTGTGATTGGTTAATTCACAAGCTTGAGATTCACCAGTAGACAAGATGTAGAAGTTAACTAAATCTTCACAACAGACTTTGGATTATTCTTGATAACACCAATGTTTTGCACTGAGACATACCTTAATTCTAGGACTCCAACGTACCTTAAAATAAACATATGTCAGATATTAGGCATTTAGGTAGAGTTAATGTCATTGGCCTACATTTTTTCTAGTTTATCATGCTGTGGTTCTGCCTTAAAGCTTCAGAAATGCTCACTCTGGTTTTTTTGGAGGTGCTGTGCTCTCAAAGATCTGGTGATTTATTAGAGAACAGTGCATTCAGCACCCCTAAAAATAGATGAGTGAAGTTTTGACTTCAGAGAATGTTCATTTTTGTAATCAGAAATGGGATGCAGAAATAGCCCTCCCCAGGCATGTGCTCTGAATGCCAGGCTGCAGCTTGCTCTGTGCCACCTCCAAACAGTGAGAAATCTAAGATGGAAGATCCTTCAGTTAATTCTTTTAAATTATTTATGCTGAAAATATTCCAAATGCAACAGGAAGTTAAAAGTTCTTATATTATGCAGATTCAATGAGACTTTGGGGACAGCCATTAATATTTGCATGCTGGATAGTTTGGTTTGCTGCTTTAATTATCTGAAGCTTGATCACTGTGTGTAATCATAATTTGTTCATAAAACTACCCAGGCCTGTCAGCACAGTGCCTGAAATTAAGCTTCCTCTGCTTGTGCAGAGCTTATGAAAAATTGAATGGCAGTTCATTTTCACAAAACATGACAAACATAAAAGAAATTATGAATTAATTTTAAACCCTGCTTAGCACAGTCTTATCAATTTGATGGAACCCTTTGTCTTAGAGAAGTCTGGCATCAGAGCTGATACGCTTAATTAGTATCAGGCATCTCAAAATGTCTGTGACTGACAGGTTAGATCATTTTGTGTCCTCCCTCAACCTCCCTATGAATTGCAGTTTGAAATGTAACAATTTTCATTAGGGAAGCTGGCTAACATAACTTTCACACCTTTACATCAAATTAAACACATGACAATGCGTCATCTGCAACAGCAATCCCAAAGACGGGCACAACCCACCAAATCAAAGATAAATAAAGACACATTTCCTGCTGTGGAGTCTCTTTAGATTCAAGATTACAGTGTCTTGTAATGGGAATATACCTTGATTTGAATGTGAACATAATGTTTTTGGTTAGCAGTCAGAAAAATTAACCCATCTGATGCAAGAAATCAAATAGGCTTCAAATAGGTTGCTGGGTATCTCCAATAAGCACTGTGGAGGAGATAAAAATTGGAGTGTTTTATTCAAAAATTCTGCCTCCTGTCAGTAGGATTTGGAAGCAGTATGTGCCTTATCCAGGTAGTCTTCAAATAATTATCTTCCTGGATTATGCTGAGGTAGNTTCCCCTCCAGAGTGCAGCTGCAGAGTGTCCAGGTGTGAAGATAAGGATTTGAGTCCCAAATATTTAGCTAAAAGATATGAGCAGATATAATCTATCTCCTAGAGAAAAGGGAGAAAGAGTAGAATAATAATAATTAGGATGTTAGAAATAATTGTCTAGATTCTCCTTTTCTCTCATTGAAGTGAAGCCTTGTAATTAATTACACCAATTTCCTCAAGGTAACTCCTGGATTGTTGTGATGTAATAGGAGTATTACTAGACCTATAGAATGGTAGAATAAGTTTAAAATCTTTAAATTTCTTCTATCCCTGCATATTTNTTTCTCCTATCCCTGCATATTTTTACCAGCATCTAGAGAAAAAGTTGAGTATCCAGAAAATATTGCATAAAGTTGTGCTAATGGAAGAGCTATTAAAGCTTAGTTGAATTTGGACTGTAAAATCTTAAGTCTAACTATGTGGCAGTCAAACTATGCTTGACTTTTGGATATTGATCAGATAACCACAGTGGTGCTGAACCCTTGGTCTGTGATATGTTTTGAATCTTTCAATAAAGACGTTTCAATTCTTTGTTGATATTTTCTGGACTTTCAGTCAGGTTCAGCTATGCTTCATGTACTTTTCTCCTACTGGCATTTAACTCCCACTGGAGTTACTGGGATAAGTTGCTGAGGAAGGAGGACAAGTTTAGACCTATTTCATGTATTTCTTTTTTTATGTGCAAAGAGGGAGAAAGAATGAAATTGCCCTCAAGTATCTGAAAGGAGAAATAAGGTAATCTTTTTTTCTCCTCTGCCCTGCAAAATGATTTTCTTTTTTTCCTTCCTTTTTTTAATTTTTTTTTCTTTTTTTTTTTCCAAGAGACTCCTGGATCTCAGAGTCTGACTGCCTTAGGTTCACGTTGCACTGGTAGAAATGGATATGGTTTATACACTTGCAGGAGCCAGGANAGAAGAACCAGATAAAAAACAAAGGAGAAAAAATCAACACCAGGACTTTGAACAGTGTGATCATGCTTAGGATTATGTTGAGGAGCTATCTCAAAATTTGTTCTACAATCTTGAGCCTTTCATAAACCTTTCTATAATTTTCATAATGTGTTTCTTTTGTGTGAACTTTGGATATTCCTGTTGCTCCTACTGTGGTTTTTACCACCTTGCCAGGGCATTAAAACATGTCAAATAAGCAACTTTCTGCATTCCAGGCTGATCTTTTATCTTCCTTTATATCTGTTTTGGCCATTCTGGGCCATATCTAGTTTCCCTCTTACTCTTAAAGTGAAAATATTGTAAACTGAGGACAGCAACCTATTTCAAGAAGGCTGCATTATTTCAGAAGGAGAATATTTTTATGCTGGTAGCTGTGCTCTCCCCAGAGGAACCTTGGCTTAACTCTAAACTCAGTTGTCACTGCTAGTCTTCATTTCTCATCATTTCCAGAATTACTGTACT
>VYZQ01064768.1:7429-22599 GCA_013400655.1 Mystacornis crossleyi | reverse complement strand
TTTTTTTTTTTTTTTGGATGTCTTTTACCACATTCCAGAAAAGATTGACGGAAGAGCCATAGACCCTTCCCTTCTCAGTACCATCCCTGTTGTATCAGATCCTGCTGCAGTAAGGATCATCTCTCTTGACCCTGACTAGGTTCGAAGACTGTAAACAAAGGCTGATATTCCATTTCTACCAAAAGGAAGTCCCCTGTGTTTAGAGTACATTTTAGTGTGCAAACCATAGTTACAGCACTTAAGAACTGATTGCAGCAAAGTTGCTTTTGCAAGAGGCTTGAAAGGTTCTGCACTGTATTTAGCATGCACAGTTACCATGTAAAACGTTGCTAGTGCTATTTTTATTCTTTTCCTTTGGAAGTGTGGCTTTACAAATTTCAGTGCAGAAAGAAAGAAAGTGATTTGCCACAAGTTTTACTTCACATTTTCCTTAATGTCCTCTTTAAAAGATGTATTCGTGTAAAAAGAAATAAAGTCAAGTCTTGTGCTCACTCCAAGAAAATGTGTAGTACTTATACATTACCTTAATAACAATTTATTTCCAGAAATATACAGGAAAAAATATTTGTCATTTGGCATAAGCTCCTTGCTCAGATGTTTTATTATCCACTCACTCCACTGTCCATAAATAAGCTTTGCTGGCTAGCAACAGCTGGCTCCTGTTGCATTTGTAGTTATGGCAGTGTGTAAGGCTGGACTCAGGCATTACAGATTCTGCTGAAAGCCAGGTAGTTAGGCTAAGGGTAAAAAATTCCTTTGTTTTTTTCATGTCACAAAGCATAATAGAAAAACCTTTGTTAATCCAGAAAACAAATATGAAAATGAGAATTAAGACTCTGTTTAAAATGCAGGATTTAATGTGTCTAAGAGTTATTACTGCAACTCCTGCTGAAATCAATAGCAAGATTTAGCCCTAACTATCTGCAGCATTCATGTTTGTTCAGATGCTGAAGTGGAGCTGTGCCTATTGCAAATTGTTCCTTTTGTACTCTGAAATCCAAGAAGATAAACTCTGACACAGAATAATATATGAATGTATCTTTTCTTCAGTTGTTGGGGAGTTTCAAAGCTGCACAATACTGTGCTGTCTAATCTTGAAATCCTTGTTTTAATGAAAGCTGTTTTGCCCTTTTAAAGATGTGCTCTTTTTAAAAGCACAGAAAAGAATCACAGCCATGATCTTATGCATACACACACACATACATATGTGTGAGTATATGTTTATATGTATATGAGAAGGATTGAATATGATAAAAACCAGACAATTTTAATACTTTTTAACTTGGTTTTCATTATATAAAAAATCCAATAGCGTGATAATGAGTGTCATCTCTGTTCATTGTAAGATAAAAACTCACCATTTTACAGTGTTGAGTTCCTTTCTGGCAATTGCCTGTCATTTCGAAGAGATGAGAGTGTCTATCAAACTTACTTTTTAAAATGTGGTAACTAGTGTGCAATCTCTGTCTCAGATGTAACAAGCCTGACAATTAGGCTGTGGTACATTATGTGGAAAGGTTGATGGAGAAAAGGTGAACTTGTCTTGGTCTGCACCTGCAAAAGCTGAACCCTTGCATCCTGATTGAGTGATCCTACAGCCAACCCTCAGAGAAAAGTATGCCATGCTCATCTAGCACACTCCTGCCTAGCCCTTAGAAGGACCTTAGAGCCCAAAATGTAAGAAATGGAATCATTTAATAGAGAATGTATAACATGTTTTTCTGTCAAATGTCTCTTTAGCATTTAGAAACATGGGGATGTCAGTTCCAGGTCAGATGGATGATCTATCTTGTCTGGTTATGCAGAGAAAGCTTAAAAAGTCAGTGAAGCAAAAACGCCCATATCTGGAGAAGTCCAACCTGGATTCCTTATGACCTTTTTTGCTTAAATGTATTTGCTCCTATTCCTTCCAAAATCCTCTGCGTGTGCTGGCACCAGCTGCTTCCTGAACGTAGACCAGAGTAGATCCTGTAGACGGGACTGAGAGGTGACAGTCTGTGCTGGCATACATCCTGGAGTTGAGGGTACTGGGGGTCTGCTTCCGTGTGACAGGTTCTAGGAACCCAAGCAGGGCCAGAAGACTTGATGTAAATCAGTGTTTTCCAGCAGGCTGTTGAGAGGCGATGCAGTCACCAGAAGACCATGCTGATGCTTGGGCCATGCCTGGAGAGGAGGTTGTGCTGGGCTCACAGGTGCTACAGGCTCCGCTCTTTCACCTCATGGAAACTGAAAGCATTTTCTTTGTGGAAATGTGTAGTCCCTCTCTGTATCTCAGTTTATTCTTGGTCTCCCTTGGCAGTAAATTCCACAGGTTATTTATGTACCTATGTACTCATGCACGTGAATATATTTATGGCATATTCCTGAACTTGTCATTGAATATCACTTGGTTCTACTTTTAAGGCCAATGATTGAGAAACCTTCATTCTTTCCTCCTACATTTTTTTTTTAATGCACTTATCTAGTCCTTTCTGTAAGACTCCTCCAGTCTATTGAATTCAGCGCCAGACTCCAAACAACATACTAAGTGAACTTTAAGGAATGATTGAGTAGGGAATATTGTGAATAAAGGCTGCATATCAACTTAAGACACCCACAGAAGTTTTTGTAAAACTAAACAAGAACATAAAGGATGTGTGATAAATTCCTTCTCCTTTTTATCTTCTCCACCTCCACTAAGGAGATCTTTGGGAGGAATGAGAATAATTGAACAGCCAAAACCACCAAACACTGTTGCAGCTCAGAATATCCCCTGCTGCTGTGAAATTCTCTCTCAAAGAAGCTTCATTTCTGAATCACCATTTGGGAAGAAGCCAAAGTGATAGAATTTAGCACTAATGTTTAACTAAAATATATCTCTATGTTCAAATAGTGAGAAGCAGCAATATTTATGTCCTTAATGTAGCAGTATGTAACACATACACTAAATGAAAAGTGAAATTAAAAAAAAAAAAAAGGAAAAAAAATGGTTTGCTCTTAGGATAAACTTTGGTTTCGTGATCAGAATTGAGCTTTCTGCCTCTCTCTGCCCCGATCTGGCTAGCCTCTTATGCTCAGTCATTTCACATCTCTGTGTCTCAGTTCCTCAGCCTACCCATCTCCGGCTGGCAGTGTGTGCTGTGGCAAAGTGTGGTAGCTTTAACAGGTGTGCGTATATATAAAGTCAGACTTTGATATTGAGCTACCATAAAACAGTGTACACATTGCCTGAATGGCCTGAATAATTTCAAATCTTGAGATATTGGGCTTGATGCAAGCAAACCACCAGGTTCTTGGTGAACTTCTTAATTATTTGGAGGTTCTTTTTGCTTCTGAGTTCCAAGGTTTTCAGGTGTGTTTTCTTCTTTTTTTTAGTCTTCTTCTCCTGAATGGTGAAGATTGGAAAAATACTTAAGAAAATCTGGGGTACCCCCAGATTTAGTTAAGGATGTAGCATAAAGCCCATATATCATAATAAAATTGTGAGAATTTTGCAGACTGTGTACAATTAAAATCATTCTGAACAGTAGGAATTAAAGGAGTAGTGGCATTAAGAGAACAGTTATGAACAAGATACACTTGCTTTTCAGGTGGTTTACCAGCACTTAAAACTTATCATGAGGAAGGAGATGAGGATTACCTAGCTGAAGTTTTCAAAGTGATTTTAAGAAAAGTGTTATTTAACTTTTAGTCTTTATTATTTTATTATGAAGCCCTCCAAATCTCTTCTAGTTTGAGACTTCATTACAAACTCCAAATTCAGCCCAGCTTCAGTGAAAGGTTTATGTACCTTTCAAGTACTATTAGGTAACTTGCTTTTAGCGAATAATAGACACTTCTTTAAGAATATACTGTAAATGCAATTAAGACTAAATCACAGGAACTGCAATTTGCAAGATATTTAGATTTTTCTTTTTCATGTGTGCCTTTTGATCGCACTCAACTAAACTAAATCTTTTCTTTATATTTCTCATTCGATGGAAATTTCAGCTAGTATGTTTTGGAAACAGAGGAAAAAAAAAAAAGAATTAAAAGAAGATATGCTCCCTGGGGTCTTAAAGTTGCCAAGTAAAACAGAGACATTCTTGCCCGTTCTGCCACTGGTGGCAGGTTCTTCCAGCATCTGGTGGGATCTCTGGATATGGGACAGGCCTGCCTTGCTGCCAGCAGCATCACAACCCAGAGATTCACATTTTTCACACTCCCCTTGACTCACTGAGTCCTTGTCAGAACTAATGTTGTTATTTTTAAATATCTGTTTTAAGAATTCTCATCCCATTGAAAAAAAAAAAGAAAAATAAAAAATGAAAGAGAGGAAAAGTCTTTGTCAGCTAAAATGTCTGAGTTTTGTAGAATCTGAGGCCAGAATAGACCATTTGGAGGAGCTAGTCTGACCTCTTGCATAACACAAGGCAAAAAACCTCCACAAGTAATTTCTACATTAGGCCTATTATTTTTGCCTGAACTGCACCATACTCTCCATTCTCATTAGTGGTGTGTCTTCCTAACCTTTATAAGAAATGCTTTTATACTAATAGTGTTATTTATATAGGTTATAAATCATCACTATTTAGAGGCATATAAAATATGGTGCCAGTTTTGAACAATTTATAGTCTAACATTTCTTTGCCATGGTGTCTGACATTCTCTGGACTCTTTTCTGCAGTGTAATACTTTTTATTTAATGAATAACAATTGGCAACAGACTGTCTCAATTTTTCCTCATTTTTCTTGCTTTTTTTCTCATTTTTCCAAACTGTCTGGAGTCATCTAGTGGGTATTTTTCCTTTTTTTTCGGGGAAGGGTATGCTTTTTGTTCTTTCTCACAGTTTTTTTTAAATATTATTTTTAATGTATCTGTATATATTATTTATAGGCTGTTTACCTCTTCCTTAACTTTTCAAATTATCCTTTGCCTTTTAATAAGATTCACCTGGGACAGTAAACCAAACAACTTTGAGCTCTTTCACTGAAAAAGAGAAGAAAAGCTCAGCATTAGCTCTCCAGGCTGATTTCCTGGAGCTTGTCCAGTTCTAGCCTAAATTATCTTCATGAGACTATTGTTAGCAGTTGCACTGTTGCATTATGTATGATTCCTGACTGCTTCTAGTATGAGCAAACCACACAGTGTTTGGTTAGTGGTTTTCAATTTTATGCTAAGCTGTACAATTTGTTGGTGTTATTTAGGTTAATATGCTATTATTTTGCATATTTATAGCTCTCCCATTACATTTTTATTAATAATGATGTCATGTCTGGTAGCAAGGATCAATAAGGCATCTAGTGTGTAATGTTTACATATTTATATTATTACAGTATAATAAGTCTCTTAGGCAGCTCCCTGCATTGAAATCACTTTGTAGATGTGTCTTTCAGGTAATTGTGTGCCTGCTTGAAAATGTGCTTGAAAGCACAGTGATACACTGTGCTGAGATGAGATCTAGCCAGCCACTATTGTATAGGCATCAGAACAGGCAATCTTTCTTCAATGCCTGCATCAGAAAATAAATGGTGATATATTACATCCATTTCCACTTCTCTTTTACCTATTGTGTTGCTTTTGCCCTTCCACAAGTGGTATTTTCTTTAGCATAATTCTGAAGAGTGTTTCTGCACTCTCTCTCAGTCATCCCTTCTAGGGAAATATATTGAGCTTGGGGATGTGTACAGCACTTCTTGGAGGAAAACTTTCAGGCTCTTCTATATAAAATTTCCCTTTCTACTCCCCAGATGCTTTATTTACTTCCCTTTGCACTGGCAGAAGGTTGATTTAGTTGGTGCTATACGCTGCAAAACAGCAGAAGTACCAAGAAGAAAATAAATGTTGTCCCTGTCAGTGCGTAAACCACTTGCCTGCTCTTTTTGCACACCAGAAGGCTCAGCAGTGACCCCGACCCAGCAGCTGAAGCAAGGGGAGCATGCCTGCAGCCGGCTGCTGTGACTGAGACCCTTTGGGCAGAAAGGTTTGCCTGACAGTCTCCCACTATGCTGCTGCTTCTCGCTAATAATAGTGATCACTGTAGTGTGAATGAGTTTCACTGACTAATTATATACAGCTAGATTGCATCCTGCTAATTCCTTAATGAGTGCAAGGAGCACTCTGTCTCGCCTGTTCGCCTGCCTGGATGGTTGTGCAGGAGCATGTGAATGCGCAGTGGTGCGTCCAAGTGTGCAGAGACTTTTCCTGCGGTGCTGGCTAGCTGCAAGTGGCTGGGAAAAGTTGGAGTAACCTCTTCTGCAATGGTTCTCTACCTTGCCCTTTCCCCACAGGCACATCCTGACCCTCCTGATCCAAACTAGAGCTTCCCGAATGAGAGTCCAGCAGGAATGCTCTTTCAAGTTGTGGAGAGGATACTGGTACCCTGTGAAGTCTGGACAGCATCAAAAGTTCACACAAAGTAGGTGACTGGCATTGCCAAATCAAGGATCAGAAAGTGAGGGGATATCACAGGAAGAGGATTGAGGTTGTAAAAAAGCCCAAACAAGCCACTCAAATGTGATTGAAACAAAGGGAAAATTAAAATAAGTTTTTTATTTAATATTACAGACTAAGAAACAAGCCAATAAGGATAGCATTTCACAAAATTTCACTCTTGTTTTCCTTCCAAAGGCAACTTGGTCAGGAGCTCAAAATAGGCTCCTGTTCCTCTGTGAAAGTGTTCTAGTTTCATGATGTTTTTACCTCAAGGGAAGAAATGTTATACAGGATGTTCTTACTCAGACTCCAGAGTAGGGGTGAAAAGCTGGAGCATGGACAATTTATCTAAACAGATAAATTCTCCTCTTTTCACTCATCATTCTTTGTTTCCCCTCATTGCACTTAAATTTAGTATCTCAGAGCTTGAAAATTATGAGAATAAAAAATATTTTTTCCCCTTTATGATTTCAAACCCTTAGGGCTAGCAGTTTCTAGCAGTTTCCCCTATTGTCAGAAATGACTTTTTTCTTTTCTTTACCGAAGGTAGAAACTAATTTTTCTTCAAGAAAGACATGTCAGAGCACAGCAGAGCCTGAACTTAGTGTGGTGATCTGGCCTATGGCAAACAGTGACTGACACAAAAGCAGATCAAAAAACCTCCACCACCAGCAAAACTCTATCAAGAATTGTACCTACAGATACATCAATGCCTCCTGGAGCAATAAACTAGGCATACGCAGGCATCTGCTCTCTCTCTCCTCTACCCTTATTCCTCCTAAAAGTCATCCTTGAATCAAAACTGTGCCTTCTTGCAGGGACTTTCAGGAAACCAGTGGTACAGAAAATCTCCAACAGGTCTGGGTGTGCATCCTCATCTAGTGAATTCTACTTCAGTGTCTGAGGTTGTTTTTCAATTTTGATTTAAATAAAAATCAAATTTACACAATTATTTAAACACTTGTAGCTCTAGAGGGAAAAGCAGAGCACAAATAAAACTTGCTGCAGGCTTTTTTTTTAATGATGCATTGGTAATGAGTCAAACACTAGTAACTAGTGCAAAGATAAAAACAAATCTGGAACGTGCACTTGCATAGAGCTATCTATTCACAAACTCTGAGCTGGGTCTAAATTTCATTTCTCCCTTTCATTCCTGAAAAAGATAATGCAGGTTGTAGTCATCTGGTTTGCTTCTTTCAAACTGTGTTGACAGTTGCTGGTCCCCAGGATTTAGGGTTTGACTCTTCCCCATGGCACTTCAAAATGACACAGCTCCTTTGGTTTCGTGTGGACACTCATGTTTACATTATTTATTATTAGAAAATGAGGTTTGAGGTTTATGGCATTAGGCTATGGTTTAGCTGCCATTCCCCACCAATGTAATTTCAGGGTGTTGTACACATATTGTTTATGGAATGCTGTGGTTTCCTTCAGGCTACAAGTACATAAAAACAGGCTGCAGATTTTTTGCTCCATTTGGTGCTGTTGAGGAGCAAAGCAATTTATAATTTTTCTCTGCAACTTTCTGGTTTCAAATACTGTACTCTTGGTTTATTTTTTTTGTTGTTAGTGTTATTCAGGTAGCACAGCACCTGTATTCATACCAGCATCCCAAATATAAGGATCTTTACAGAGCAGCAGGTCACATTTGAATCTTTGTCTGTGAATCTGGTCTTGAGTTTTAGCTTCACTGGAACTGCCAAAGCTGCAGCTTCTTTGCACTTTTGCTGAAGTTGCCAATTCCGTAGAACATAGCAACCCAAAAGTCATATGAAGAACTTGAATAAAGAGTGTTCTTCCAGTACCTTGCCATGTGTATGCTTGAAGTCTCTGTTTAAGCGTTTTCAGTACATATTGCTATTATGACTAGTATGCTCCACTCACGGAAATCCTACATGTAAGCAGCAAAGACAAACTTAAGTGGATGAAAATAATACATATTGTTCTGCATTCAAATGGTCAAAGAGAAAGCAAAAAGCCTTAGACTGTGAATAGAGATGAAAACCTCTGTTCTCTGCATTCTCTGTGGTTCAGAAGTACTCTTGCAATGCTCAGGAAACATGTACAAGTGAGCAGAGGCATCAGAGGCACGTACAGAGCCAGCTTCTTATTCTGATGAGGCCAAGTGTCATTCTTCTGTATTGAAACTGGGACTGGCTATAAAACCAGCAGGCGTTGATTCTGTTCTTATTTTGTTTACGGGCCATAAGAGAAGCTTATAGAAATGTTGAGTTCAGATCACTGTAAAATGAAATCCTCTCTTTATTCTAATTTTGGCCTCATCCACACACTTCTACTCTGCCTGTATCTCCATTTCTATGGAAATTTTTTTCCTCATATTGCCATAGAGTGGAATTCAAAATAAAAAAGATGTCCAGAATACTGTTAAAAGCTCATGCACAGAAACCTACATACACAAATCCCTACCTTTACTAATATCCTAATTGAACCTCACAGATAGTAAGCTAGGTACCTTATTCTCAAAAATTCAGTTTACATGTCTGATTCTCCTATCTTTTGCTTCAGATTTTTTTTTTCCTTTATCTCAATAGTAGTGATTAGGATATGACTGATGTTACAGAAATTGAAATCCAGTCAGTCAAGCACATAAATACCCACCTTGGAAAGCCATTGTAGCAGCTGTGTGTTAAAATTAGGAACATGAGTATCATGACATTTTTTGTGTGAGCAATTGGAAGATTGACCTTTTATGAGTGTGAGTCTCAGGTTAGTCCATTACCTTCATCCTGCTTGTGAGACAGAGGTTACTGCTAAAGTATATTTATGAATGTCTTGAAATATTTGCTTTTCTCATCCTTCTTACTGTTGCTAAATCCTGTTCTGCTCAGCTGTCCATCACAATCACGGCAGGCTGTTGTCTCAGTGCAGTTTTGGGATTTGTATTCCCAAAAGCTCGTCCTCTTGGGCCTCCAGGGCTGGACTGGAATGGATACACTGTAGTCTCCACCACAGTGTTAAGACAACTTACTGGTGTCCCGTTTATCCTAAACAAGGACCCCATAGTAATTATTTTTGCAGTGGGACATTTGGATAAAATTACACATTTGTTTTCAGAGACAAGTCCTGACTTAGCCTACTCCTCCAAGTGTTGCTTTTAAGCTGTTCTTCTTCAAACTTTTACTTTGTTATCTGTAATAATAATACAAGTAGTTAATTATTTTTAATACTGTAAACACACAAATACTATACACTCCATATATAGGCACATCTATATATTTACTGTATCTATCATATATAGCTTATATGTAGTTGCTGGTTCAAGTGGTTGTTTGCTGTATGGTCAAGAATTTGGTTGTAAGCAAAGCAACACAAAATCTTGAGTGATATAATTTCATCCTACTGTTTCAGAAACACTTCAAGACCATAATTCCTGTTATCTTCTTTTCTCTTTTGGGTGTGAGTTGAGGTGGGGTATCTTACTATACTGTTTGCAATGAAATGCCACCTGATTTATCAAGACTAGCACAGCTGGGGGGCCCGGGGTATTTCACAGGAAGATATTTGACAAAAATATCATTGAACATAACAAGAGGAGAAAATCTCATGAAATTCATAGAACTTTAGTCCTTTTTCTTTTTTTTTCTTTTATTTTTATTTTTCTTTTGTCTTTTTTTTCTTTTTTTTTTTTAACAGGATCCAGTTGTATTAAACTACCTTTTTGATTTTAGAGAAACAGAGGCAATTTCTGATGAATGTCACAGTGGTGTATGACTAAAACATCCTGCATGGGTGCTGAACTCTTCCCTCACCTTTCTCAATCACCAGAAAACAAATTGGAAATGTGGAAGTAGCAAGGTCAGGTCAGGTGAGTGCATACTTAAACATTTCATAGGGTGCAATGTGCAGAGCAGTGATCTGCTCTCATGTTCCATTAATTCAGAGACAGCTGTCATTTATCTTTTGATGGAAGCTAGAGGTTGAAATGCTTGACACAACATATCAAGCCTAATACGGAAAGATCAGACCAGTGTGGGCCTAGTTCTGTAAAAATGAGTTACTGTGCAAAGAGGTTTCATAATTCCCCTACTGATGTTTAACAGAGAACTTTGACCAGATTTCTGCAAATAAAAACTGCCCTGCTATCATAAAAAAAGAAAAGTCCAAGGATTGCGTGGGGAATTAACCACATAATTTCTATTAAAGACTATACGAATTGCATGGCTAAATCCTTGTGAAGCTTCTTAAATGCTTTAGAGCTACATGTCCACAAAAGAGTCTTAAAGACAGCTTTTGAAATGCAGGTAGGTAAGCAAAAAGTTAAATAACTGGGGAAGCACTACTTTTTGCCTCTGGAAAAACTGACTGCAAGATAAAAACTCAGACATACCTGCTTCTTTAGTTGTCAAAGTATTAGCATCTGCAAGTCAATTTGGTGGGAAATACCATTAAAAAGATGAAAGAGAGCGAAATCAAAAACAATTTCAGTAAAGACTCACTCAATAGTGCTGTAGATACAAGAAATAAAAGTGCTTTCTACAAAAACCAAAGTGTGTGTGTGAGGGGGGTTGACAGCAAGACACAAAAACAAACCTCTAAAAATCACATTTAATACAAGAAACTACACCCTATGCAATAGAAATAGCAGAGAAAAACAGCACAACATGCTGCTGACTCAAGAAAGATCTTACATGTGGCAAGGGCTTTACCAGCAAACCCTGGTGGGTTTACGGTGGTTTACGGTGGTTGTACAATCAAGTCCACCCCCCCGTTTAAGAATGAAAAGGACTTTCCACCGTCTCTCACAATTTGGGTGGGACTATTCAGGGTACTGGGTCTAGGCAGGTTCTTCTTGCTTCTGGATACTCAAACTTTGGAGATCACAGTGCTGTGAAGACATTCACTGACACCTCTGCCCTTCTAGTTACAGTGGTCTGCATCTTACTTTTCCTCATGTGTATGAACAGATGGTATTAACAACTTGGAAAAGAGGTTTTGAGAAGATATGTATGTGCTTTTGCACAGTTTATGCATAATACCACACAGGCCAAACCACCACCCTGTCTTTCATGGAGGAAAGTTCCAGAGACCACCTGGTTTGATATGATTTTGGGAACCACAACTCTAACTTAAGAGGGTGCTGTCAGTAATCTGTAGTGATAGAGAGAATAGACAACTTCAGACTTTCAGTGGTCAGATATAGGCTATGAATTTTTGGTCCTAACTCCTCCTGCTCATGGGTCACAGTTTGTCCAGCCTGATGTGGGATGTCTGCTCTAGTCATGTCATCTTGGTGAAGGTCCGAATTTGAATTCACAGTTTCTGTGTCCTGAACTTAAAAGCTCTAAAAGTCTAGATATTTTCATTCAGTCCTATCTCTGGCAGGAGAGCAGTAGCAGCAGAAACTGTTGAAATACTTGCAGTTCAGCTTCTCATGACTTCTAGAAACTTACTCTTGTAGCAGAAAAAGTTCTGTGCTTGTCATTGCCTAAATGTTGTTGTGTGATTTTTTTTAACTTTGCTTCAGTGTAATCATTTCTGAGTCTGAAGAAAACAGAGGCAAAACATTTTTCCCTTGATAGAGAAAAAAATCATTTAAAATATTTTCCTGCCAAAGAAAGAAAGAAATGAGAGTTGAAAACAAAAGAAGGGCTCTGCATCAAGAATTGGCTTTAACTGCAATAGAGAAAAGTGGTTTTAATCAGTTCAAGATGCTTATCTCTCTCTCTCTCTTTTTTTTTTTTAATTTTTTTTTTTCTTTTTCCTAAGTCACATACTAAGGATTAATAGTTTGGTTTGCTTTCTGAGAAACTCTTTCCCTTCGGCTTCTGCTGAATGGTTTTTTAAGTATTTTGAAATACATTGTTTCAAAATACTAGGAACATCCAGTGCTGTGAGAAAATCTCCTGTGACTCTTGTAAGATGTCAAGGAGGTCTAAGAGAGCTTCATTATACTCCTAGGAAAAAACCTCACCTGTATGATTGAATATCGTATTCTTTGAGGAATGTGTCTTACTGGGCTGTTTTGATGTTGCTCCATGAAATACAATGTTACTTGGAGTAAGCAAGTTTAGTGAATCTGCCCAAGCAGCTATTTTCCCTTCAGCTACAAAACCTCCTTTGTCCTGACTTTATGAATCGTTTTCAGGTAGAAAAATAATGGAAGATGCTGAGAGGAAGGAGAAGGGTGAGGAGCCTCCTTTTCCCTGGGCTCTGCACCTCAGATGTAAATGCTATTATTCTACTCACACAAAAGAAAGGAATATGTATTTCAGACACAGGCAGCACCCTGGAGCAATTAAAGGAGGAACAAGAGGGGCTCTTTGTGTTCATTTCCAGGACTCAGCCGTGTGGGGCTGCGGCACAGGATCCTGGTGTGTGTCAGTGCTTGAGGGATGTTGCAGCAGGCGCAGTGCCTGGCACGGGCTGTCTGAGTGCCCTTGTGAGTTGTCTGTGCCTCTACACAACAGCAACGCCTCGGTGGTGTCACTGAATCTGTCCCTCAGAGGGCTAACGCCCTCCAAGCAGCTGCCATCGGAGGTGTGTGGAATTTTTTGGAATGGTCTGCTCAGCGATTCTGAGTTCACTTGAAACATGCCTCTGCAAAATAAACTTGGATCTGCTTTAGACATCACTCCAGTTACGGAGTCAGTGTTGTAGTTTGAAGTGCTGAGCCAACCTGATGTTTTAATTCAAATTTCATCTGAGCTTTCTTTGATCCTTTTCTTCTTAAGAAAAGTAATCACCATCTTTAGGGTTTCTCTACACTTCTTGAGAATTTAGATCAAGGCTAGGGATACAACAGTTTTCTTGAATAAAAGTGAAAGCAAAAAGGTGGAAAATGCAGATTTTTTTGGAACAATCTTAAGTCCTTTATGTAAGTTGAGGTCATGATATCTAAATTAATGTGGTACAGAGTTCCCCATGCTATTGTATGCACTCCTTAGATCTTTCTTAGGCTCACAGCATGGAAGAAAGCAGGAGCTTCCCACCTCCCCTGTGAGCGGGAAGGGACTGCAGTGAGTAGGAAGTTACCAAGTGTTAACAGCCAAGCTGATGCAGAGGAGGTGGCATGCATCCCACATTGCAAGGATGGAGCATATTGTGGCCTTCCTGTTCTAGGGGAGAAGTAATTCCTTCACAACTATATTTGTCAGATAGTATCATGACCTTTACCTAGGGGTATAATCCATTCCTGAGGGCTTCTACTGAATTCAGTTAGAGATGGGCTGTTGTCTTTTTCTCACTGTTTTTTCTATCACAAGCACTAAATAATAATCAAAAATTTACCTCTAGACTGGAGGTTTGATAAGATTCTCATACTCACCTTTAGTAAAATAGGGCTGGCACTTAGCCCAGGTTATGCCCAATAGCTTTGAAATATTTATAATCATATTAGATTGGGTGGAGAGATGTGACCTTGCCCTCTTCTCCCCCATACTTATATATTTTTCTCACTGCAAGAACAGTTGTTTTTGTTTCAGATTTTTCAGGTTTAAGGAAATCACTAATTTATACAGGGCATGCTCAGAGGCTTGGCATAATCATTCCCAGACTAACATGACTGTCTCTATTAGCATAATTTTGACCTTACTCATTACATGATTAATATTCTTACCTTTTTTTTAGGAGTCACAATTCCCTACTTTATTACACTTGTCTTTTTTCTGAAGAATTATTCTAATTTTTTTAATCATTCCTTATTTTTCAATTTAAACTTCAGATGTGACATGGGAAATCTGCTTGCTTTCTCAGTAACTTCCCCTAGGTGAGACTGTGACCTGGGTCACAATAAGTTATGTGAGGAGAAACTAGAAGTGAAGCCTATGGCTCTCAGAAGCTGTGCCCACACTTACTTTTCATTTTTTGNGGAGGAAGGAGATGGTGGAAATGCAAAGCTGCAGTATTGCTTTCACTGCTTCTTACTCATAGGGAATCGATCCCAGGACAATAATGCTCCATTTTCTACATTTCATATCCGAAATACTATTATGTTTGCAGCTCTTTGTCAGCCAAATATGATTGAACTCCTTTTCCCCAGCGCTAGCACATTTCAATGTGTTGCTCCAGTTTTTACATGGACAAAGATGTGACAGAGTTTTCATTGTTCTAGTCAGAACACTGTACGTTCTCTGGCAGTCCCTTGGTTGGGAGGAAGGGCTGGGAGCTGTATTCCTTTGCTTAGTGGGACTCTTCAAGCATGTTTTTTTGGTCAAAATCACCAGCTGATTTGAACATGGCCTGGACTGGCCTTTTGCTTGGCCTCAGGAGGTTTTCATTAATACTCACTGCTGCTGAATGACTGACAATGCTAAATTACAAGGAGAGAATGAAGTTTCATGGTGTCTGACTTCAGATATCTACATTAGGTTGGAGATATGTACTCCATAGAAAGGGATTTCTTCATCTTGAACACTGAATTANTTTTTTGGTTCCTAAGAGGTAGAGTTGCATTCTGATCTTTAATCCCTGCACTTTCACTGTTTTCTTCTAGTTGTTAAAGGATCGTGCTCCCCACACACCTTCCTAACTGAATCAGAAAATGCATATTGTTCCAGTTTCAAATTCTGCAATGTGGGAAAAGCATCTCCTGTGGTCGCCGGCAGGCGCAGGGGCATCCGCAGCGGCACCTGGGGCTCGTCACCCNGGGCTTAGCTGCCACAAATGATGATGGGTTTCTTCTGGCTTGAAGAGTTTGCCATATCCTGTTTTAGAACAGCTGCTACATAACTCTTGGTCATATGGTAGCCTTTACTTCCTGTAAGGGGAAGGAAAACACCCAATCACTTAGAAGTTATATATATATATAAATATATTA
>VYZQ01064761.1:9904-21767 GCA_013400655.1 Mystacornis crossleyi | reverse complement strand
TTGTCCTTAAAATTATACCCCCTGCAGCTAAAGGTGAATCCTTGAACACGGTTGTGGCGAAAGCTGTGGATCGAGGTAAAGGGACCCTCACATGTCAACAGAAAACCACCCCAGACGGCGGTTGTGCTGTGACGTGGATGCCATGAGAAGATTGTTCTTGTGGAAAAGTTCCATAGCTGAGCAAAAGAGACTTCTCTCACTCAATGGACTGACACAAGATTGTTATAGAGGGGCAAACTGGCTGAATTGATTTTAAGTTTGTGTCTTTATATTACAGGTGGATGGAGGAGGGGCTGGAGAAAAAGGGGCTAATTTGCTTTAATTCCTTTTTATTCCACTTTACTTTTAGTTGTAGTAATAAACTTCATTATATTCTTTAAAGTTTGGTGCCTGCTTTGTATTCCTCCCTGTTCTTATCTCACAGAAAAGGGGAAAATGTGAATCAAACCACTACAGCAGGAAGCTGTGTGTAGGATCAAAAATAATTATACAACTTTACCAGAGAAACACGATTCTATAGAGGTAAGAACAGCAGACATAGAACACTAGATATGATTCCAGATTCCTAAAATATTATTTACCTGTGTTCAATAAGAATCAGCTTGTTTAGTGGTTAAAACATACATTTTTTTATACATTGATTTTTAACATTTATATTTTATTAGCCTGTTAGAGAAAAGCTTTATGTCTGAGAATAAAACTGAGCTGAGTATACAAATCTTGTGAAAGTTAATGGTTGCAGTTCTTCATATGTCCCTTTTTGGGAAGGACCAACTTTGGTATTCTGCAGTGGGCAAGCAAAAAATGTATGAGAAGAATAACAGGTAAGAAAACACATTATTTAACTTTAAAATATTCTTTTTTCTCAACTTTTCTAAACTTGCTTCCCTTGAGGTAAAAACTGTTAAAACAGAAAAAAAAAGATGCGAACTGAAAACTGGTGTAAGCTATTATCTAAGAATAAATATAAATGATAAGCAAATAGACATTTAATTACTTCAGTGTCATTAAGACACAAATAATTTATTTCATTCCTTTAACCAAATTATTCCAAGAAGAAGGGGCTGCTAATCGTGAGCAAGCACAACTTGTCTCCTCAAGGCATTCTTGTTCTACCTCACTTTTTTATGAAGACATTAAAATATACAATTTTAATCTAACAAACAGAAATTTTACTTTTATATGGAATGCAGTTAGTGATGCCAATGCTGCTGAAAATTAGAGTTCTAAGTTGAAGGCAATGTTATAAATATACCTTCCAGGCCATAAAGAATATACCATCAAAAGAAAGGCATTAATGTTTCTTCATCCTTCTTTCTTGTTTCCTTTATTCTTCTATATCCTACCACGTCTCCTGTAATTGTTTTAACTGATCCAAACTAACCTAAGTGTTGCATCAGTGAAAATCCATTTTAGGGGTATATCTAGAACATGTGCAGTCTCCAGAAAAATGGAACCCATTTCATAGGGTAAGATGATATTTGATATAGACTTTATAAAGTTCAGTTATATATTTCTTTGTCCTTGTGCAAGTAAGTAACCATGTCCTTGTAACTTGTAAAGTAAGTAACCATGTCCTATTTTAGCCTTGAACCTTAAAATTTCTCTCATGCACGAATCTACCTACTTCCTACATTTTTAATTTTTAATTATCCTTCATCACTTGGTATTATCATTAAAGAAGGCCATTGAAAACTTTCCTTAAAATTATTTGTGTTCACTCTAAGGATATATTGTTGAAGTAGCAGGATTTTTGTAAGCTATCATACTTCCCCAGGCACACATAATCCAAACAATATAGATTGTTCACAAGCAGCTTGAGAACTGGAAAGGAAAATAGTACACAACTATAATTAAGGTTTCTTTCCTCCGTTCTGCTTCCCACTAGATTAACAAAATAAGGTGGACAACTTTTTCAAACCAGAAAACCTTATCTCTTTCTTCAAGCACTAACACAAGAAAATTACAAGAAAAAGAAATTAGAACTTTAAGGTGCATTACTTGCAATTCAGATCTTCCTGCCTGAAGAATTATCTGATATTATTCAAAATATGCTAAAAGCTCTGGATAATGTTATTACTTTTGATACCTGATATTATGATACATAGAAAGAGAAATGCTGTATCAGAAGTACTTGGTGGTTAACAGTTCTTTAAGGCAAAAAGATAATTAGTGGGTTTTTTTGTAAGTGGTTATAGTTTTCCACAGATCTTAGTGGTAAAAAAGAGTAACTGTGGAATTTTTACCAGTGATTTGCACTTTGATTCTTATAAAGTAAATTATGTAAATACAGGGAATGATGCTGAAACTGATGATTTATCTGTAGCATGCTTTATATAGATCATTTCCACTTATAATTTAGGTTCAGAGAACTCATTGCAGTAATTGATTTTGATTGTGAACTTTCCTCTTCCAGTTCTCCACTGCATGTCCGGGGTGACATTTTTCTATTGTCTTTCTAAAGTAAAGGAACTATTCTAGCTTATGTCTCTTAAGGGATATTTCAATAGGGTATCTGCAACCTCTGAAAGAGTAAACTAACAAATATCACCTACTTAGGTTGTTTTGGCATACTTAAATGCTTGTATAGCTTGAAGGAACTTCAATATCTATTCCCATAATTTGATCTATTAATTATGATGGATAGAGATCCAGATTATATTCTTCTTTTTTTTCGAACCCTTTAATGCTCTCCTGCTTTTTCCCACAAGTAAGAGTACAGAGAGGATAAAATGTATTGCCTTCTACCTCTCCTGCAAACACTGTGCCTCTTGTGTTAAACAAAAAGTTCTAATTCTATATGGAATTTATTCGAAAGATGTATTCTAACCCCTAACGTGTAGATAGGTAGAAAAAAATTGTATATTGGGAATCTCTGTCTACAAAGTAGGAAGCAGGAAGTAGAGTCCAGGCCATATTTTCTGGTCAACATAATCACTTCTACAGTTATTCTCATATTCTCATCTATTCAAAAAATAGTCTCCAGTTAATAGCCACAATAGCTAAAAAGGCCTTATAAGAAAGATTCTGTTCTAGATCAATACACATATTTAGCAAACCTGATGCCAGTATTCATTATATTGATAGTGTTCTTCTCAACCTCATACGAGCAAAGCACTTTCATTTTTATCTACCTTTAACCAACCAGTTTGTTTTAATTATTTATTCTACATGTTTTGATATTGAAAATTAATGATTCAAAATTAATGTGAAATATCTTTGACTTGATGCATTATGTGCTCATTTCAGTGCTGTATCAGATGGAAGAACAGTTTTCAGTAAATTGACATTCATCTTCAGGCAATCTTTGTACCAGCAGCTTAGTACAGCAAATTTTAATTGCCACTGCTTTTCCTTTGAATCCATCCATACATTAGTAAGAAAGATACATGTTCTATTCACGTCTCACACATATCAGTGCTGTGTAGACAAATTTTTTTGCCTTGTTTTTATTCTGCTACTTTCTGATGCAATGAAACTCAATTTCTGTGTAGGTTACTGAGCAATTCAGTGTCTTAAGACTTTCTAATCAGAGCTGCAACACAAAGGATAATTTGTAAATAGAACATAATCTGTCAAAAATTTTTATCATAAAACAAGCAGTCTGTTAATAACCTATCTTCATTTTGCTGTCTTTGGTTTGGGGATTCACATTTTTTTCTCTTCCTGTTTTCTGGGTTTTGCTCTTGTTTCATCTTGAGGTTTTTTTGTTTGGGTTCATTGGTTGTTTCTTTTTTGGAGAGGGAGGATTTCAAATAAACTCAGTAGTTAAAGACCATGCTGATTTTTTTCACTTCTTAGTCTCATGAAGTATAATTGGGTTTTTTGTCCTCCCAAATCTCAAAGTATCCTAAGAAGCAGGCTGACACTTAATTTAGAGATTCATTTTTTCCTAGTCCACTGTATTTTCTTATGCTATTGCACATGGTAAAGGCATATTATAATACGTTTCCTTTGATAGGACCCTGAACGTGCCAGTGGACTCTACGGTCTGTCCCCCACATCTTCCCGCAGGACTGGGCTGCCATGACCCTTGTCTGAGCTGCCGCGTGCACTGATTCAGCCTCAGGAGATCTCTCCTCTCTCACTTGAATATAAATAGAGGTTAACCTAACCCTGTTGATAAACTAGAGTCTAGAGTACATCGCATACTCAAAAAACATCTGATTTTTTTTTGTTCATTAGTTGTATCTCCTAGATAAAATGGGGGAAATCATGGTGAATTCCTTACCATCTTCAATATCTGAAACAAGTTTTCAATAAAATTTAAAATACACATAAACAGTTTCAAATACGAAAGGAACATTCAATCTAAAATCTTCCCTGTTGTACTTAGAAAATAATAAAGGACATATAAGAACAGTTTGTACTTTGTGCCATCAGATGCTCCAATCACAAACCCATGCTGTTAGTTTCAGACAGCCTGAAGTGCCCTCCAGCATAACACAAAAGACAAGAAGAATAGAAAATGCAGTTGGTCCAGTATTGAGTTTAATAGGAAGTCATAAGCCTTTGTGCTTAGTGGAAAAATTAATCTGATGAAAGTATCAGACAGACAAAAGTAAGTTTCTGAGTGAAGTTTTGACAGGGAAAGGTCATGTGTTTTACTGTAAAATTTTTTAAAGCCCCCTCAAAATCCCCCTAAAAAGCCCTGAAAAGCACCTCAATTCTTATGTTTCAAGGGGATAGGTGTGATTTTATCAAAGTGTAAAGGCACTGACACTTTTATCCTCAGAGGACCTATTTCCTTGTGAGGAAGAATTTCCTGCCTGTGTCACTGAACCTTTTTCAGAAAAAGTTTCAGTTTTTCAAGCTTTACTTGAAAAGGTCTTACATATGTCATCTGCATTTGTGTAGACTGCATGGCTTGGAGAAGACAGATTAAAGGTCAATAATTGTTATAACAGATCAGTTTGGCAGAAAATGAATGGCCATGATATAATTCTTTAAGTAGAATTCACTGTAACTACAAATGAGAGCCAGATGTAGTGCTAATACGGAGCTGTCACTGATTTGCCTGGTGCAGGAAAGAGTATGTTACAACAGCCAGTGCAAACAACTGAGCTTCTTTCCATTCTTTCCTCTGTTCAACGTCTAGAGCTAGAAACTAGAGCATTAAATGCATGATATCTGGCCAAAGAATGGTAAGATTAACTGGACATTTAGTATACTAAATGTCATAGTGAAGAAACAAAGCTGTAATTTCTGAAAAAAAAAAATCAGAAAACAGGAATTTATTAACAATTATAAATGAGGACATGAAAGACAGTAATTGTAGACTGCAATGAGGTCTCCCCTCAGTCTCTTCTTCTCCAGACTGAACCATCCAAGTGACCTCAGCCACTCCTCATACAGCTTCCTTTCCAAGCCTTTCACAATCTTGGTAGCCCTCCTTTGGACCCTCTCTAATAGCTTAATGTCTTATATTGTGGTGTCCAAAACTGTCCCCAGCACTCTGCCCCAGTGCAGAGCAGAGCAGGACCATCCCCTCCCTTGTCCGGCTGGTGATGCTGTGCCTGATTCCCCCCTGGACACTGTTGGCATGTAAAAACAGGCACAGAGTAGTAATGAATATGCAATTGAAATGTCTCATGTCGGAGAAGAATATAATTTTGCTTGTAACTAGTTTCTTGAAAGCCAAATCTTGAGAATTCTATATTAGGGGATACAATTTCTACATGCTGGGAACTTGTGTTTCTTCATTCTTGACTCCTTTCTGTTGTTTTCCTGCAACCTTGAATCCTCTAATGTATTTTCTCTGATTTTATACAGGTATTTCAACTACTTTTAATTCAGGTTGATAGTATCTGGTGGTAGTTAATATCTTGTGATTAGGTTACACTCAGAAACACATGTTAATGTAAACTTAAAATTTAAAAAAAAATCAAAAATTTTCATGTGCAATCACAAACATAATTATTCAAAGTAATAAAAACCAAAAGTATTTGTTAAAAATCAACACAACTTTCTTTCAACTTTACAATCCTCTTAACACAGTCGTGCACTGAACTTTCACTGAAAGTATATGATTAAACTGTATTAAATGCTTGCATTTGTTTTGTTTGAAGATTACTTTGCATCGTTCTTGTTTTACATTGTTCTTCAAGTATAAAAGGAATTTTGAATAAATCTGTTTTCCTTGGACTTCCTTTTATTTTCTTCCAGGTTCTTTGAGCATTGTAGTTAGGATTACATTATAATGTAAATATTTTTTGATGCAAAAACTAGATGAAATGCCAAGATCATAAGTTCATATCTATTTAGGGAGAGATTTAATTTTAATATTTGGATGGTAAATAATCAAATCTGAGACAGAGGACAATTTGGCTTGATAGACTTGCTTCAAAATGAAATACTCCAGCAGGGCTTTTTTTCCAAAGTATGTTTTTGTAGGAGTGAGACTTTAGGAAAAATGAAAACTGAATTACATTCTGGACTTTAGCAACTCAGAACTAACATACCTTTAAATTCTCATCTATGATAAACTTCTGTGGTTAGGGCAGAGCATGGATGTTGCTTACCTTGACTGTAGCAAGGCTTTTGACACAAGGCACCACCATATTCTTGGATCCAAGTTTGTAGATGTGTTATGGGTGAATAAAAACCAGTTTATATGGTTGGATCAGGCAGTTGTGGTTAATGGCTTTTACTCTGCCTGGAGGCTGGGAAGAGGGAAGCAGAGCACTGCAGAAGCATATCCTGAGATCGGTCCTACGTAATGATTTTATCAATAACCTGGAATTGGCAACAGAGGACACTGTCATCAGCCTCACAGATGACACCAAAGTGAAGGGAATAGTTGATATGCTCAGAGGCAGATTGTCAGCTGAAGGGACACAGACAAACTGAGGGAATGGGCCAAAAGGAGCCTTATGAAAATTAAACAGGACAAATGCCAAATCCTGGGAATATATGGGCTATGGATGGTCTGCTCAGCTGGAGTGTTTCTCTGGGAAAAAAAAAGTGCACTGGGATTTGTGTCAGACACTGAGTTGGCATGAGACAGCACTGCACCTCATAGCTGACCCTGGTTTGAGCAGACAGTTGAGCAGATAATCTCCTGAGTCTGAACTCTCCTGTTCTTCAATAGTGAAATGAATCTTAGCAGCAAAATAACTCTGAGGAGCACACCGTTTGTTTTCCTTTTGCGCAAAACTGAGAACTGTGGCTAGTGATATCTCCCCTGTGCTGAGCTTGCGAAATCATTGCATTTTCACAGCATTTTTAGAGCAGCTACTAGTATATTTTCATATGTGCTGGGGAGATCCATGAATCTCCCAGGCATAGGAATGATCTTGGACTTGTATTTGGGATCTGAAAATAACAGCATATTTAAAGACGAAGTTTACAGCCTATCACCATCTCAAGGGAGAATATACCATAACTGAAAGCATTGTGAGAATGTCCAGCACTTTGGGCAAGTTGCATTTTTTTAGATGAAGCACGTTCATTTATGATTATATGGAGATTTACTGTATAGTTTTCACTCTCAAATATATTTGTGACANAGATCCATGAATCTCCCAGGCATAGGAATGATCTTGGACTTGTATTTGGGATCTGAAAATAACAGCATATTTAAAGACGAAGTTTACAGCCTATCACCATCACAAGGGAGAATATACCATAACTTGAAAGCATTGTGAGAATGTCCAGCACTTTGGGCAAGTTGCATTTTTTTTAGATGAAGCACGTTCATTTATGATTATATGGAGATTTACTGTATATTTTTCACTCTCAAATATATTTGTGATGTAAAATATTCTGATTCAGCAAATCATCATGGTCTTTACTAGGAAACGAAGTAAGAATAACACAGAAATAGCTCACAGACAAGGTAAGAGGACAGTTAAGTGGAAAATGCATAATCAACTTTCTATGCAGGTTTTCACTCGAGGGGACCATTAATTGAAAATTATTTTGATGTCCAAAACTGAATAAAGGAAAATACTAACTTTTAATTTTTTGCCATGTTCATTTGATTTTGTTCTTAGAAGAAAATCTAGAACTTTTTTTCCTCTGGAAATTCTAATAAAAAGTATTATTTTTGTCCAAAGAAAATAGATTGTCAAAAACTGTCTCATTATTTTTATTACCATTATTTTCAGAGACATCCCACTGTTAAGCCCCTATAAAAAAGTAAAATTATTGAGCACTATATCTCTGGGAATTTTGTTTTACTTAGAGAAATGTTCATTGTATCTGAGAAAATGGGATTCACATGAATGTATTTCACTGGGGTTTCTTCTGTACCATCCAGTAGCAGGTATGATCTCTGCTCTTGGTATTAAAATTCAGAGGATCTTATTTTGCAAAAAAAATAACTTTTAGTTGTTTCCTCATTGAACAGGAGAGTCAAAACTATTAACAGAAACTCATTTTGAAGGCACCACTCCATTGCCTTCTGTTCAGCAGCTACAAAGCAATATCCCTTCTGACTAGTTTTCTGGAAATTGATTTAGGCTTAATGGTGTCAAGACTTGGGAAATTTGGATTTGGGTTTTTTTTCCCCTTGTCAATAACTCTTCACTACCACTCCTGCTTCCTTAATGTATAGTAACACTTAGCTTTAAAGAAGCATTTTAGCATTCTGGATTAAACTTTCCCATCGTTTGCACTTGTTTACACTATGTTTGAATATCTTTTCTGAAATACAAGTGGTTACAGTGATAAAAATGGTGTGTGACAGCTGTGAAGTTTTCCACCTCCATCATCAGCTGTATTTGGACTTGACAAGCATTTTTCCATCCCTGACAGCTCCTTGCCTGATGTTCTGAGACTTTTCAGTAACCACAGGTTCAAGTTCATGGGCATGCTGGGAATAGTGGCATACATACAACCATACTAAACAATCCTGTTATTTCAGACTAATCAAAGTATTTTGTGACAGCCAGCTCTGGAGTTTTATATCAGTATTGATTTTGTGCATTTTCAGTATAACAGGCTGCCAGTCATCAACTTTTGCAAACAAATACTATTCAGCAGCACATTTCTTCACAGTTGCAGTACTTCTTAGGGCTTGTTTGTTCTAAATTATACTGCAGTTGGTTTAATTATGAGGAATCCTTCACTGTGGTTCTTTATTGAAAAGAGAAAATCTGGAATGTCATCTGAATTTCCTGTCAGCGATACAAATATTTTTCTTTTCCTAATTGTTTGTTGGCTAGTAAGTAAATGCTGATGGGCATGCTGTGACATAGCTTTGTAATAACAGGCTGATAACGTGAAGAAATTTAGTTTCTTTAATCAAGAATTATATCTGTTTGGATCCTGAGTCCCATCTGTTTCTATCTACACGCTATTATCACACAGCTCCCAAACACCCTCCTTACCTCTGCAGCCTGACATACTGGGAAAGATATCAAGTCGTGGGTATGTGTGTAACAGCAGCTCTCGGAAGGAGCTCCAGATGGCAACACCCCAAGGCTGTCACAGATCACGGAATATTTTCAGCCGAAAGGGACCCACAAGGATCATCAAGTCCAGCTCTGAAGCGAGTGGCTCATGGGGCGATAGGAACCCACAACCTTGGGGCTATCAGCACCATGCCACTTGGCACTCCACGGCTTGGTAACGGGTAGCTGTTTGAGATGCAAGTAGATTCACCCACATATAAATCACGAAAGCATTTTCAGGTGGGTTGTTTGTTCTTTTTGATAAGACTTGTCCACCCCCAGTCTGTTGAAAAATATGAATGTTAGTTGTAACACTGATGGATTTGGGAGAGAATTTACTGTAGTCTTCTGTGTTCACCACAATTAATTAGCTTTGAAACTGAGTAAGATGTAGGACTAATCTGTAAACACTGTCAGGGTATCTGAAAAATATGGAGAATAGGGGACTATTAATACTTCCTTCAGAGAACAACTGACATACCTTCAGCATAAATAATGAAAGTCTGTANCAAAATTAAGTATTTAATTTCTCAAATGATTAGATGTAGCAAAAATTAAGAAAAAAGTAAGATGGTCAGATTACTTGAAGAACAAAATTCCTATTATTCCATAGATATGTTATGGTATATTTGGTAGTTGAGATCCTACAATTCCTATAATTATTTGCTAGGAATTATTTACTAAAATTAAGCCNAAGTAATACGAGACACTTTTTTTTTGTCAGTTCAGTTTGAATTAGGCTGTACAAAACCAGCAATGAGAAGATATTCTTAAAGATGAGACCAGAGCTAATAGAATGGTTTTGGTTAGTAGGCAAAGATAAATTCTAGAGAATGTGCATTTGAGTTCCATTAAAAAAAAAAAAATAACTGCAAAGTAATAACAAGGTACAGAAGGAAGGCCAGTGTTTCGAATGATGAGAAATGTTTTTAGTTAGCTCATGACATACTGATTTCGAGCGTCCTGGTGAAAATGCTCCAGTAGAACATGAAGGTCAGTATTTGTGATGGTAGGGAATTGTAAGTAATATAAGAAACATAATGAAAACATTGTCTAATATTCTTTGCAAGCCCACAAAACATACAATATCATTCTGTAATTCCAGAGACCACTTTCTGCCACTGATAGTTTAACTTTTGATTTATAAAGCAGGACATTCTTATGGTTCATTTCTGATTGATATTGTAATAAAGCCAGATTTATATAAAAGTTACTAATATGGTGTTTAAAATTTCTTGCTTTCTGTGAAGTCATAGAGCTTTTAAAGATTACTTTTATTGTTTAAGTTTTGGGGGGTTGTGCATGTGGTTTTTGTTGTTGTTTGGTTGTTTCATTTGGTTTTGGAATTTTTTTAGTGTCTTTCCACCATAAAATAGGTTTCTCTGCCCTAAATGTCTTCCAGAAACTTTCTCTCTAAACTCAGATAAACAAGATCAGAAATGGAATGATAGACATTGGGAAGCAAGGTTTTAGAAAATAGGAAGTCAGCATAAGCTAATATTAGATAATAAACAGTTAAAGAATAATTTTCTGTCAAAAATTAAGTATTTAATTTCTCAAATGATTAGATGTAGCAAAAATTAAGAAAAAAGTAAGATGGTCAGATTACTTGAAGAACAAAATTCCTATTATTCCATAGATATGTTATGGTATATTTGGTAGTTGAGATCCTACAATTCCTATAATTATTTGCTAGGAATTATTTACTAAAATTAAGCCACCTGAAATTTAAGTAGCCTAATCTTAGTTTAAGTGCTTATTCCCTATCTTACCTTCTTCTCTTCTGGTTCCACTTTTTTTTTTGTTTTCTAAATTTTTAATTCATAATTGTGTTTGTATTATTGTTGTGTTTAAAAAAATGCAGTGAACACATTATTGGCCTCTTCTGTTCAAATTCATAGTTTAAAGAATAACTTTAGATGTTTATTTTCCAAATTCTTACATTAGGTTTAAAAAACTTATTTCTATTATTATAAATATTATTATATAGACTGATTTCTATAACAAGTATATCTTTATTAATGGGGTACTTGTCACAGGTTTTCCAGTGCCTCAAAAAGAAACACATTAGTGTAACTATTCACCTTATATTATGAAACATATATTCAATTGATTGTCATACATGGAAGAGAAGACACCAGTGAAAGACTTCATGAGTAAACCAAGAGCAACTTTTTCTCTTCTGTCATGGATATAAGGATTTTTTTTTTCCTTTGTAATGTGAGAAAAAGAAGGTCTTTAGTCAGGCTTTCTGGCTTCTGAGACAAAAATGACTATTACGTTAACACATCAAAAGGACTTTGTTATGTGCAGGGGTTTGAGTGGTTTCTTAATGTAGTGTTCTTGTTCTTTTCACTGTAGAAGAGGTAAAATGCCCAAATCAGATAACTTTACAATAAGATCTGGGGGATTTTTTTAGTAGAAGGCTGTTCAGTTCTTATACTTCAGAGGTGATATCAGAAATTATT